>SNQJ01S0153091.1:11450-25485 GCA_010110895.2 Picea sitchensis | reverse complement strand
TTTCACAACTTCAGGACTCCTGTGATGAAGAGTCTCGACTCTTGACTCCTCCAACTCCCGGTATTCGAAACTCCGAAATGGAGTCAGATCAATAGTCCACAATATTGATGATTCAATGGTCCAGATCTTTTTGTGATTTTGCATATCGCGAGTTCTTTCCGTGAGTTGCTTCCTTAACTCCTCCAACTCCCGGTATCCGAAACTAAAAAACGTCATGGTTTCTCATTTCGCGATTTCATCATTCTTGTCATGAGTTTCCTTGACACCTCCAACTCCCGGTATCCGAAACTCTGAAATGGAGATTAAGTCGTGGTTTCTCATTTTGCAATTTTCTGCCGTGAGTTGCTTCCTTAACTCCTGGAGTTTACGCTTCTTAATGGGATCCAATTATCACTTGTTGAACTTGACATTGTGATGCCATTATCCCTGCACTGTTGGTC
Source organism: Picea sitchensis (assembly GCA_010110895.2). Taxonomy (NCBI): domain Eukaryota; kingdom Viridiplantae; phylum Streptophyta; class Pinopsida; order Pinales; family Pinaceae; genus Picea; species Picea sitchensis. The sequence goes on along the minus strand of SNQJ01S0153091.1, from coordinate 25,045 downwards.
GTGATATTTGCCATCAATAACAAACATGCATACTTTGCACTATCTCTTCTGATCTTATCGAGCTTGCTCTGCTGCATCTTCCCAAAATACTTTTGGTGCCCGCCTAGAACATTCTTCCTGTACTTAAGCCATCGTCATTGTTGTACTTTCCATCAATGACAAGAATATGTTGTTTGTAAAACATGCCAACATGGTTTTTGTGATCTCTTCAAATGAACTGAAGATGGATCTAGAGAAGGTGAAAGCAATCAAAGAATGGCCATCACCAAGAAGTATGTTTGAGGTAAGAAGCTTCCATGGATTAGCAAGTTTCTATAGGAAGTTCATCAGATATTTTAGTTGAATTTGTGCACCAATGATGGATACAGTGAAGAAGAAGCATAAGTCTTTTAAATGGATAGAGGAGGCTGAGAGGAGATTCAATATACTGAAGGAGAAGATAAAAAAATGACCAATTCTGGTCTTTCCAAATTTTGAAAAGACATTTCAGGTGAGATGCGATGGAAGTGGAGTTGCAGTTGAAGCAGTTTTGAGCCAGGATAATAGATCAGTTGCCTATTTCAATGAGAATTTGAATGAGACTAAGAGAAAATACTCCACATATGATAAGGAATTTTATGCCATAATTCAAGCCCTGAAGAAGTGGAGACATTACCTTGTCCCATAGGAATTTGTCTTGTATAGCGATAACCAAGCTTTACAATTCATAACCAGATAGGAAAAATTTAATCAAAAGCATGCAAAGTGGATTGATTTTATGCAAAATTTTACTTTTGTCATAAAACATATTGCTGGGAATGCTAACAAAGTTGTTGATGCATTGAGCGGGAGATGTTTAATTCTGCAGGAATTTCAAGTGAAGACCTTGGGGTTTGAACACCTTAAGGAAATGTGCAATGATGATCCAGATTTCAAGGAGGCATACGAAGCATGCGCGAATTATGTGTTGAGATATAGGAGCCTGTGGGAAGAGTATATGATTCAAGAGGGATTGTTGTTCAAGGGAAATCAATTATGCATACCAAAATTTTTAATGAGGGACAACCTTTTGAAGGAGAAGCATAGTGGAGGATTGGATGGATATTTCGGCCATGATAAAGCATTCACACATTTGAGAAGTTCATACTATTAGTCAGGTATGAGGAAAGAAGCGATGAAGTTTGTGAACAGATGTAGAATCTGCCAACATGCAAAAGGTAAATGACAGAACACTGGATTGTATCAACCATTGCCAATACTAGAGAGGCCTTGGGATGCGATAAGCATGGATTTTGTGTTAGGACTGCCAAGAATGAAAAGAGGATGTGATTCCATATTTGTGGTGGTGGATAGATTTTCAAAGATGGAACACTTTATCCCATGTCAGAAGACCAGTGATGCAACCCATGTTGCAAATCTATTTTTCAAGGAAGTTGTGAGACTTCATGGCCTACCCAGAAGCATCGTCTCGGGAAAAGACAAAAAATTTGTTGGTCATTTTTGGAGAACATTGTGGAAGAATTTGGGGATGGATCTATCCTTCAGCTCAGCTTATCATCCTCGGATAGATGGATAGACTGAGGTGGTAAACAAAAGTTTGGGAAAAATTTTGAGGAGTCTGGTCACTGAGCATCATAACCAGTGGGATCAGATTCTTCCACAAGTAGAATTTGCATACAACGACTCACCAAACAGAAGCACTGGAAAGAGCCCATTCCAAATATTGTATGGAATGAAACCCAGGGAGTATCTGAATTGAGAGACTTAGAAAAAAATGAGATCAGAAGTGCTGGAGCAGAAGATTTTGCTGCAGAAATGCAAAAACTTCATAGTCAGATCAGAGGATAGTTGTAGAGATCTAGCCAAGAATACAAGTGCAGAGTTGATCAACATCACAGAGAACTTCGATTTGAAGTAGGAGATTAGGTTCTGGCACATCTCGGGAAAGAAATGTTCCCTAGGGGAACCTATAACAAGTTCAAAATGAAGAAGATAGGGCCATGTAAAATATTAAGGAATTTTGGTGCAAACACTTATGAGATTGAGCTTCCAAATGATGTGGCATATCACCCATATTCAACTTTCCAGACATGTACCCTTACAGGGAATATGACTCAGAGGGATCAAAAGTTCAAGAGAAGATTCAGTGGAAGAAACAAATGTCTATAGCAGAAAAACCATAGACGAAGAAGATCATTGATCAGAGGATTAGCAAGAAGACGAGGAGGAAGGCCCATTTTGAATATCTATTCAAGTGGAAAGGACACCCAATAGAAGATGTCAGTTGGGAAAATGAAGCTGATATCCAGAAGGATGGAAAGTTGGTGCAGGAGCTCATGGATAGGAGTCCATAAATTTTTGTCCAGGGGAGTATGATGCAAGAGCATCGTCAGTGAGCACACATGGCGGGATAACTCAGTGCCTGGGGATCATTTCAAAATCTGAAATGCTAGGAGTTACTGCAAATATTTTAGAGCTGATTGGAAATACGGAAGAAGATCAAATGCTTGGAAGCTAATGATCACGAGTGATATGGGAGTTTTCACTCCTAGCCTTGAATGTAACCGAACTTAGGTAGCAGTTAGGTTTTTGTTTCGAGTAAACGAGTAGTCGGGGGGAACCCTAAGGACCCTCTAAGATAAATAGAGGTTTTGTACGCCTAAATGAGGCTGCTGCGAGTTAGTAGGAATTTTCTGAGTTTTGAGTTATTGTTTTGATATTAGTTGTAGCCATTTACTTTTGAATGAATATGACAGAGGAAAATTGACTCAAATGCATAACACTATTACTGTTTGTAATTCTCTGTTATTGTGTTTTCATAAATGAATGAATTTCATTATGAATGGATGAAACTGTGAATGTTAGTATAAGTTTTAATTTTTTCTCTTTTGTTGAGTGATTTCATGGTGTGCACACAGAACACAAGGAGTGCATGACGGGATTTGTTTTGATTTCAAAGCTCAAAAGAGATAGCATGAAACTTTCCCTTTGCAAGGAGTGCAAAGCAACTGCTGCAAGGCATGTAGAGTCATCCGCAAGAACCAAGTCTTATGTAGGAATCTGTTGCAAGAAGTTCACAGATTTAGAATTCGGCTATGTGTCAAAGGGAATCCATAAGAGGTAAAGGAGAAAAAGGCGAAATCTTGACTTGATCACAACCGTTGATCGAAGGAAAGATTTGGACCATCGATCTAGTGTCATCGTGATCTCCAATATCAGGAAAACGGAAGTAAGGAGACTCCCAAAGTCATAAAACGTGAAATCCCAACTTGATCACAGTCGTTGATCGAAGGAAAAGTCTGGACCGTCGATCTGACGCTCGCAAATATCAGGGAATCAGGGATTGGGAGAACAGAGGTGAACCAACCTCCAAAGTCGCGAAATGCGAAATCATGACTTGATCGTAGCCGTCGATCGAAGGAATATCGTGAACCATAGATCTAATCATATCGGGAGTTCCCGATACGTGAAATCCTGATGCACTTGAGAGTGGAGCCCTGGTTCATGACCGGAGGTCACCTTGAGGGAAGATAAGGGAGGAGCTAGTACACGCTAAGCTCCTGTCGAGATTTTGGAGGTTGGGAGAATCGGGGTGATTCACATGCAAAGACCCGACATGGGAAATTGCAAAACGTATTTTGGGTTACGCTCGTGGTCACGTGAGAGAAGCTTGCGCCTGGTGCTTGTTCACATGGTGGAGTTTCATGAAAAGGACCTATGGACATTTCTTGAAGATTCCAGTGGGGAATCGAAGAGCTGCTCCAGCTCGAAGATTGAGAAGATCTAGATACCGAGAGGTCAGCAGACCCTTCTAAGGTGGGGGCACTGCACCAGAAAACCATGTGCAAGATCCTTATCTCTAGAAGTCATTGATGTCAAAGAAATGTCTCTAGAAGAAAATGATCCTTCCAACCATGACATCACCAACTTTGAAACACCATACGTTGTTAAGTCCAGAACATTATGAAGAACTATCAAAGTCATACTTGTATACAATACATGAATCTTATCATAGTGATTCTATGTAATATTCCAGATATAAAAAGTATGCAGAACATAAATAAATAGCTAGAAATGGCAGATGAACAACAATATAACCAGAACAACACCACGATAATACCAAAATGATAACAAAATAACACCATAAATAACACTTTGATTACCGAGAGCAATGTTCACTTGCCTCTTCGAGGGGGAAAGCTTCAGCAAAGAAGAACTCTATTATAATAATATCCAAGACAAAATTTATCATACCCTCGACTCCTATTTATACTAAATATGTCTATCAAAAGAACCATCTAGAGGAAGATCCTTCTAGAAGTAGAAGCTTCTATTAGGTCTTCTTACAGTGGACTTATTCTTCCTTATTTCTAGGCCTTATTAATATTGACCTTTATTACATGGAAATATATTATTCTACCTACATGAGGGGTTAGGTCCCTAACATGTCCTCCCCCTCAAAAATTACCTTGTCCTCAAGGCTTGAGATGGGGAAATTGCTACATAATGGTAGCTAGTTCCCAAGTGGCATTTGTTGGAGTTGTATCTTTCCATTGGACTAACACTTCCTTGATGGTTCACTGACACATTCGATGCTCACACTGGTCCAAAACTACTTGTGTTTGTAGCCAAATGGAACCTTCTTCGTCCAACTCAGGAAGGTTGGTTTGAGTTTGGAACTTAGTTCCAATCACCTTCTTTAAGCAGGAAACATGAAAAACATGATGGATCTTAGAATGAATAGGCAAAGCTAATTGATAGGCCACCTGTCCCACATGCTTGAGAATAGTATAAGGACCATAAAATTTGGGCACTAGTTTCTGACAATCGTTAGCCTTGAGGGAAGCTTGCTTGTAAGGTTGCAGTCGAAGAAACACCCGATCCCCTTCTACAAATTAACGTTTAGAGCGACCTTGATCTGCTTGTTGTTTCATGTGATTCTGGGCCATGACCAAATTCTCTTTGAGGGTATGGAGAATAGCTTCTCAAACTATAAGCGTTTGGTCAACCGCCTGGACCTTCGAGACATTGGGAAAATATGAGAGGAATGAAGGTGGCTTTTGTCCATATATCGCTTCAAAATGAGTCATGTGCATAGTTGTATGGTACAAAGTGTTGTACCACCATTCGGCTAGTGGTAACCATTGAGCCCACTGATTATTCTTTTCCGATGCAAAACACCTCAAATATGTTTCCAAACATTTGTTTACAACTTCAGTTTGACCATCAGTTCGGGGATGATAAATTGTGTTGAGATGCAATTGGGTGCCTTGTAGCTTGAACAATTCTTGCCAAAAATTGCTAGAGAAAGTTAGGTCGCGATCAGAAAGAATAGAATGTGGCATGCCATGAAGATTGAAGACCTGATCCATGAAAAGTTGAGCCACAATAGATGTTGTAAATGGGTGTTGAAGAGCACAAAAATGAGCATACTTGGAAAGATGATCAACTACCACCACGATGACTGATTTTTTGCCCGATTTAGGTAAGCCAACAATAAAATCCATAGAGATATCTCGCCAAATAGCAGGTGGAATCAGAAGCGGTTGTAGTGTGCCAGGAGATTTGACAGTTTCACCCTTGTTGCGTTGACACACATCACATTTAGCCACAAAATTATGAATTTCATGTTTCATACCCTCCCAGAAAAAATAACGTTTGACCTGGTCATAGGTTTTGGTAAACTCGGAGTACCCAACTATGGGTGTAGCATGAAGCTCAAAAAGTACTGCGGATTTAATTTTTGACTATTTACTTAAATACTAATAACATTTGTATCGAAGCTCATCATTAAGCCAAGAGTACCCTGTGGAAACTGGAGAATTGGAATGCAATTGTTGTATCAGATGCGAACTTTTGGGATTGTGTAGCCATTCCTAGTGAACAACTTGGAGCCAATATGGTACAATGAAAGAGAGAGAAAAAAGAGACCCTTCATCTTAATATTTTCTGGAAAGTGCATCAACAACCACATTGTCTTTGCCTTATTTGTAAATAATCTCATAATCATATCCAAAGAGCTTATTCACCCATTTTTGTTGCTCAAGGGAGGAAAGGCCTTTTCCAAAAAATACTTGAGGATTTGATGATCTGTCTTAATTTGGAAGCATTTCCCCAACAAATAAGGTCACCAAAGATCAACGGCATGCAAAATAGCCAACATTTCCTTTTCATATATTGATTTTCCCAAATTTGTCTCGGACAGTTGTTTGTTGGTAAAGGTCAAAGGCCAGCCCTCTTGCATAAGGATAACGCTAATTCCTTTCCCGAAAGCATCACATTTCAAGACAAAGGTCTTTGTGAAATTAGGAAGGGCCAGGACTGGAGTGGTGCACATGGCTATATTCAAGGTTTGAAAAGCGTGAGCAGCTGCTGGAGTCCAAGTGAAATAATTCTTTTTAAGGAGTGCAGTGAGAGGTGCCACAATCTTTCCATACTTCTTAAGAAACTTACGATAATAACCTGTGAAACCCAGAAATACCCACAAGATTTTGAGAGCCTTTGGGTGAGGCCAATCTTGCATAGCTTCAATCTTTTTAGGATCCAACCTAACGTCATCCTTGACAACAAGATGACCCAAGTACTCTACTTCCAAGGTGCCAAAAGCACATTTAGATTGTTTGAGGAAAAGTTGGTGTTGAGAGAGTAGATGGAGAACTCAATCCACATGAGCAAGATGGTCTATCCAGGTTTTGTTGTAGATGAGGATATCATCAAAGAAAACTAACACAAAATGACGGAGAAAAGGATGGAAGACATGATTCATGAGGCTTTGGAAAGTGGATGGAGCATTACACAAGGCAAAGGGCATGAACAAAAACTCATAGTGGCCCTCATGAGTTCTAAATTAAGTCTTAGGAATGTTTGCCTCTTTCATACGGATCTGGTGGTAGCCCGAACGAAGATCAAGTTTAGTAAAGAAGTGGGTGCCACTCAATTCATCCAAGAGGTCATCAATGACAAGAATGAGAGATTTATATTTAATGGTGAGTTTGTTGAGGGTGCAGAAGTCAGGAAACATGGACCAAGAACCTTCTTTCTTAAGGACCATGACCACAGGAGAAGAGTAGGGGATCATACTAGGGTGGATAACACCTGCGTTGAGAAGTTCTTGAACCATTTTCTCAAATTCATTTTTTTGGTAAAAGGGGTGACGATAGGGATGGATATTGGGAGGAAGGCTTCCTAGGACAAGGGGAATGGAATGATCATGAACACCACAGGAAAGAGGGAGTCCCTGGGGAGTGGAAAAACCCATTTGATGTTTAGAGAGGATGAATTGGAGGTCCTATGACACAGAGGGTGTCTCAGTGGCTTGAATGGCATGGAGTTGGGCAATAATGCCAGAATAACCTTTTTTGAGCATCTTTTCCATGCGATGGGAACTAATGATCTCCGAGGACCCGATGGTGATGCCTTGGAACTTATATTGTTGTCCCTCCTCATCGAATTGCATGGTTAATTCCTTAAAATCCATGAGAATGGGACCCAAAGTCCTTAGCTAGTCCGCACCCAACACAATGTCACAACCACCCATGTCGATAGAAAACAAATGAGATTTCAGATGGTAGTCACCAATTTGGAGACACACATTTTCACAACGCCCTCCACATTTCATGGACCCACCATTGGCAATCATGATTTGGAAATTATTGATTGCACGGATATAGCAATTAGTTTCTTGGGCAATGCGACGATGAATAAAATTATGGGTGCTTCCACTATCAACAAGAATGATGACCTTCCTATGCTTGATGTAACCAATTAGCTTGAGGGTTTGGGGAGCAGAGAAGACAGTGAGAGCATTTAGGGAAATGACCGGTTCTACTTCAGGAGGGTCTGAGGGAGGGGTTATGTCTATGGGTTCAAGTGACATAGAAACAAGGGGAGCCTCAAAATCCTCTTCTAAAACATCCTCTGAGATGGCCATAAAAATATTTTGTTCCTTACACTTGTGTCCCGGAAAATATTTTTCATCACAATTATAACAAAGGCCTTTGAGTTGGCGTTCAACCATTTTGGCCCTAGTCAATTTCTGGATCTTGAGTGGAGTAGAAGGAGGAGTGGGAGTTATTGGTTTAGTGTGAGGAATAAAGGAGGGTTTGCGGTTTTGAGAAGAGACAACATGTTGTGCTTCCTTAACTCTTCAGTAGTGTCCACCCAACTCTGAGGCCGAGCCATGAGGACATGAGCACGAATCTCATCCTTGAGGCCACTGATAAAANAATCATCAGGCATGCCCTCTGTATGAAAATCCAATCGCTCAAAAGCAACTATAAAGTCTTCCACTGTGCCAGATTGTTTCAACTTTGTCAAATGGCCTAAATGGTTGGTGTCAGTGTCAAAGCATTCATAAATCTCTGCCACAAAGTGTGTCCAAGCCACATACCCTTGGCGAGCATTTTTTCTCCATTGCCAACGTTCTTGATCTAGATGGAGAACACCATACCAGAGTTTGGCCAACTCATCCGTAATGCCATACAAAGAGAAATGATGTTCCATTTGAGTTACCCAACCAGTGGGATTCGAGCCATCAAATTTGGTCACATCCACACGTGGAAGACGTAGGTCACGCTGAAAGTGATGGGGCTGAAAATTCTGGGAATGAGAAGAAATTTCACCTTCGGTATGCAAAGGTGGGTCAGATAAGGGAGGATGTGCAAGGATATGAATCTTAGCACATATCATCATAGCGACAGATTCAAGCTGGGTAGTAATGTCTTGTTTGAGCTCTTGTTTGAGTTCCTTGATTGAGGTAGCGACTAAAGTCGTGATGGAGGATTGCATTTTTTGATTGATGGAGAGAATATTGGCATTGATCTATTGTACTTCTTGTTGGGTTTCTGTGAAATTAGAGTGCAAGGTATTGAAGCAAGCTTCCAAGTCTTGGTTACAGGTATGGGCCATGATGATTAGGGAACACGAAAAGGGGAGGGTGGGAGCACACAGAAAATGGCATATGGGTGAAGTATATCACAACAATCAAGGTAGCGAGGTGAATCCAATGGGGTAAATCCTAAAGAAGGGTGTTGGAAGGAGGTTGGGTCCACAAAAAAATATTTTTGCTAAAAAATGAGAGGTATGACTGTGATCAGGGCGATCAGGGTGATGATATGTGTGCTCATTTCACCATAGACAATATAGCAATATTTTCACCCAACCATAGGCCAAATCCACCCCCGATCACCTTAACCTTGATAGAGAAAATAATTCCAAAAGAAAACCCTAGAACCAAATAGCCAATCAAGGTGGCGTACCTCTCTCTAGGGTTAGCACACCAAGGAAGAATAACCAAAGGCCGGGAAGAAATTCCAACCATAACCAAGAGAAAGTCCAAGCCAAAACCAAAATTTTCCAGTTGTAGTTGTCGCTCCTCTCCAAACTTGTGCACCACTGGCCTTATGCAGTTGTGAGAGATGAGGTGACAAATGAGCTCTAGTTCCCTCTTATTTATCGTCTTCAAAGTGACCTAACTGGGTCGACATCTACTTCTGGAGGCTAATAAATCAATAATAAATATTCTCTTGAGCTGACCTGCCTCCTAGGGTTATTATCCATGCTTTAGGGTTTCTTCTTGCTTCTCAAAATATTCTATTAGTGTCAGGGTTACACGTGGAGGTTAATACCTCTCGTAGCTACCATAATATCAACACTCCCTCCTAGCTAGGGAGGTATTGAAATCAATGGTATTGAGAACAAACATACCATTCAACCGGTAGCATCATCATAGCCATACATGCTATCTCATTATTAGATCACGAGCACCGTCATCACTATCAGTATCATCTGATAACATCAAATTCATCATCTCTCAAATCCATACTCCATCTGAGTAATCAGGCATGATGTTGCATAAGTCACTCACTCCACAGAGTGATAAAATAACCATTCTTCTAATCCAGACATATGTCCTAGAAGAATAACTATTCCAATAGATGTTGGGAGCCATGTCATGGGATACAAGGACTATTCTTCTAATCTAGACATACATCCTAGAAGAATAAATGTCCTAGACCATTTTCCAACAGGAGAATATCTATCCATCAGCATACTGACTATCCATCTAGTTGATAATCATCTTCAACATTATTGATAGTCTACATGGCAATTAGAACAATGTCATTCAATAGAACACAACTGTGTCTATCCATGGTAGTACACAACTACTATCCAATGGTGCATAACCACACCAAGTAGCACATAGCTACTTAATCATTGACACATAGTCACAACCAGTGGAACATATCCACCACAATAACATACATCTATTGTCCAAAGACATACAATATTCATAGAAATCATATCATCTGATATCAACCTGCATAAAACAATATCATGATAAAAACTGAGTCATATGGGCCATTCTTCCACTCACATCTGTGAGATCTGGAAGAGTATCTTCCCTCAAAAAGTAAAACATCAGCCATGGGCTATTTGGACTATTATTCTCAAGCACAGAAGAATAACTATCCCTGATTTATGAGCCTAGACCATTCACCTAACTGGGTCATTCCTTCGGCACTAATCATAGTGCAACCTGGAGAGAATGAGTCTACCCTAGGGAATGCCTGTCCTCGATTGCTAAACCTGGACCATTCACCTTACTGAGCCATTCCTCCGACATTAATCATAGTGCAACATGGAGAGAATGAGTTTGCCCTAGGGAATGACTGTCCGAACCATTTCCTAACGGAAATGATTGTCCTGCACTAACCTCCAAAACAAACCATTCCTCGAAAATGCTCACAATTGTCAACTTCAAAAGAATGACTGCCCGGCGAGGCAAACCATTCTACTTGACCACTAATCAGAGTGATTGCCAAGAAGAATGGATTTCCTATACCATTCCCCCTCACTAGCCACAAGGGGAATCAATGTCTATGGTACATCATCAATCTATCGAACCATTTTCATTATGAAAATGACTGTCTGATATGAAGAACACTGCAATGATGAAATGTCCAAATGCTTAACAAGAAGAAATGTGTAGTAATTTCGCAAATCGAATGCAAGAGACACAGTTGTGCCACAATAGATCTTATCTGCTTTGTTTTCGTTTCCTTCCCAAGGGTTATACATACAAGGGCTTGACTTATGCTATATCTCTTTGATATACGTCCAGCGTCCAACAGTAGTACTCGGCCCAATATCTCAGGGCACCAACTAAAGAGGCTAGACCGTACCCTTAGTCGTACTACCCAACTACCCAAGTACTAAAGATTATCTTCCCGAGTGTTGTTCTCGGTGGCACTATAGAAGTCAGGTGGTCGATTGGTTTATCTATGGAGGGCTTATCTAGGTCGATCTGTATACAAGTGTTGTCTGATGCACTTCCACTTGAAGGGGTACCAACAAGGGTTACAAGGGTGGCCAATAGATGTGCGCTTAAGTACCACTTGTATTTCCTACATGTATGAATCCTCGACTGCGAGTTTATTCTCATAACGACATATCTATGTAGCTTAAAGACATCGGAATACGTCTCTACCCTGAAAAAAATTAACCCACAATTTTCTACTAAAGAAGATGCTTTGATACCACTTGTAATATTCTAGATATAAAAAGTATGCAGAACATAAATAAGTAGCTAGAAATGGAAGATGAACAACAATATAACCATAACAACACCACGATAATACCAAAATGATAACAAAATAACACCAGAAATAACACTTTGATTACCGAGAGCAATGTTCACTTGCCTCTTCGAGGGGGCAACCTCCAGCAGAGTAGATCTCTATTACAATAATATCCAAGAAAAATTTCTCATACCCTCGACTCCTATTTATACTAAATATGTCTATCAAAAGAACCATCTAGAGGAATATCCTTCTAGAAGCGGAAGCTTCTATTAGGTATTCTAACATTGGACTTATTCTTCGTTATTGCTATGCCTTATTAATATTGACATTTATTACATGGAAATATATTATTCTACCTACATGATGGGTTAGGTCCCTAACATTCCATCCTCTGTGAAGACCAACTATGAATGAGGAAGCCTTTTTTTTATCGAAAACTAGAACTCTCCCAACTCCACACTTCTCCTAGTTACCAAGTGAAGCCCCATCAAAAAGACCAAAATGTTCAAGATAATGACAATTGAGAGAAGAAATTATTTGATGTACCTTGGATTTCAATGAAGCCTTGTAATGATGCAATTATATTAAATCTTGAAAGATAATTGAGTCATCAAGTAGAGATTGTCTTTTATTATAACATGAAACTTATTGATGAAATCCCACACAACAACAAGGAATGGGAATGGAATTTTGATGCAGGAGCATCCTTAGTCTCGGGAAATCCGCATCACCCAAAAATATTTCCATTCTACAAATAGGAAATAATTCAAATAAGGATTGTGTTAGTGGTCCATTTTATTTAGTCAGTTTGTTTTAAATTCGAACTACTGATTACTCCTGCAACTACTCTTGTTATGTTGAAACACGTGTTGAAACGTGTGCTGAAACTGCCACATATATGTCGATTTTAACCTTGTACAATATTTACTACAAACAAATTTTCAGTAAAAGAACAAAAAAGATACAATGGAAAATACAAACATTACACAAAGATTTTTCCCTTGGAAACCTAAACCGGGAAAACCAACATATTCTATATTCATTCATAGTTTTACATTATTTACAATACAATATACATATAGGAACCATTGGCATCCAAAACCCAAACCCAATGACCTGTATTAGTCAACAACCCTAATTCCTTAACCGGAAATAGAAAACCATCGGCAAAGAAACCATGTGCCGAAAAACCACCTAAATATGTGACATGTTTCTCGAGGCATAATTTTTTTTCTCAGGGGCAGTCACCCCCCTGCCAAACCCCCCTACGTGCCCAGTGCAACACATAAAATTCTAATCATGCAAAGAATATAACACATACCCAACAGTCTCCCACTTGTTGCTTTCTTTGCATACAGGGGGTTACAGGGTTACATAGTTAACAATCCAGGGTAGCAATGCCCATGGATCCTCTACACCAAGTGAACTTCTCAGTGCTCATAGACTTTGTTAATGAATCTGCAACATTCTTCAAAGTGTCCACCTTCATCAACAATACTTTCTTTTCTTCAATCATGTCTCTCACAAAGTGATATTGAATATCAATATGCTTTTTCCTTGAATGATAAGTCGGGTTCTTCGCCAGAAAAATTGCACTCTAATTGTCACAATATATCCTTACAGCTTGTTTTACCAACCCAATACCTGAACACAATATTTGTAACCATACGGATTCCTTACTTGCATGAGTGGCTTCCATGTATTCAACTTCTGTAGTTTAAAGTGCCACTACATCCTGTCTTTTTCTCATCCAACTTATTGCTCCTCCAAACAGGTTAAACACATACCCACTTGTAGATATCCTACGATCTAGATCTCCAGCCCAATCTGCATCCATAAAGCCATGCATATCCACCACCTGTTCAATCCAGATCTTCCTTCGTAGCACAATCCATAGCTACAAGTGCCACGCAAATACCTGAAAACCCTTTTTACTGCTGCCTAATGCTCCTTCCCTGGTTTTGACATATACTTGCTCAAAACTCCCACTGCATGTGCAATGTATGGTCTAGTACAGACCATTGCATACATCAA
>SNQJ01S0153091.1:0-11440 GCA_010110895.2 Picea sitchensis | reverse complement strand
CATCCTTGGTGATTGTTTTAAACCATACAAGGATTTTTTTAGCTTGCATACCAGCTCCTTCTTTCCCTTCACAGCATAACCTTTTGGTTGCTTCATATAGATTTCTTCTTCCAAATCCCCATGTAGTTATGTTATCTTCACATCCATCCGTTCTACTTCAAAATCAAATGCAACAACAACAGATAATAAAAATATTATAGATGTTAACTTGGCAATAGGAGAAAAAATATCATCAAAATCAATTCCCTCAACCTGGGAACAACCCTTTACTGCTAACCAAGCTTTGTATTTCTCCACTTTTCCTTCTGCATTAAGCTTATTTTTAAATACCCATTTTCTTCCAATAGGCTTTATTCCAGTCGAAAACTCCACTAGATCCCAAGCCTCATTCTTATCCAAAGATTCCATTAACTATCCTCAACACCGTAATTCTTTTCTTTGTTTGATTCTCAACAAAAGCCTTAAACTCTTTAAACCTATCAAAGACTTTGGATTTCTTCCTGAGGAAATATATCCAAGTATTCCTCGAGAAGTCATCTATAAATGAGACATAGTACACAAATTTTCCCAATGATGGGACTGGCACAGGTCCAAAAACATCACTATGAACTAGCTATAAAATTTCTTCTACCCTCATTGCACCAGAGGGGAATCTTACCCGATTATGCTTCCCATATAGACAATGTTCATAGAAATCAAAATCTAGAGAGAAGTTATACATACCTTCAACCATACCTTTACCGTGTAGTAGTCAAAGACCCTTTTCTCCGATATGCCCCAGTCTTTGATGACACAACATAACCTTTTCTCTAGATATTGTAGGAGTTCTTTCTTCTTCAACTCCAATGTCAGGAACAATGGAACTATTACACCCATCACTAATAGTGCTTCCTTGCAGCTTATGCATAGTTCCAAACCGAACTCCCTTCAACAACACCATTGCTCCTCAAACCATCCTGAAGGTTTCCTTTTCAAATATTGTTTTTACCCCTGCATCATCCATTTTTCTTACAAAAATCAAATTTCTGGCCAAACCTGGGATGTGCAGAACACCAGGAAGTGTTCTAATCCTTCCATATATGAGTCTCAACTTGACTTTTCCTCGTCTTATGATTCTGGTTGTCGAATCATCACCTAAGAAAACATTACCTCCATCATACCTTTCATATTCGCATAACCACTCCCTGTGGGGAGTCATATGAAAGGATGCACCAAAGTCAACCAACCATGCCTCATGATCTACATGTGTTCTTGAAGAAGCCAAGTACACATCCCCTCCTTATTCCTTGGAGGTATTTTCTTCTGTAGAAGGGGATTCTTCAGATCCCTTCTTTTTCTCAACTTTGGATCTACATCATTTCCTGTAGTGTCCTTCTTTTCCACATCTCCAACATACCTTTACAAACTTTCTGGAAGATTTATATCTACCCTTAGACTTAGATCTCCCACTTGAGAACTTAGATCTATTTCTTTCCTAGTAATGTCCTCTTGCAAATAATGCGTCTGCGCTCTGTCCTTCCATATTCTTATGTCTCATCTCCTCCAACAACAAGGATGAGACCACTTCATTAAACTTCAAGGCAGTTGTATTACTACCTATCGCCACAACCGGACTATCCCACGAGTCTGGTAAATAACACAATAAACTAATACATTTATCTTCATATGAAATTTTAATCTCAATAGATATTAACTGACTTACCATAGTATTGAAGGCGTTCAAATGCTCTGCCACCAAGTCTCCATCTCTCATCCTCAGTTTATATAGTTTATTTCTCAGTAACAATTTATTTACTAGGGACTTAGATTGATCTCAGAAACAATTTATTTTGCCCATTAAACTTCTCGATCTCCATCTTCGAATTGCTTTCCATTTCTTTTCACCTGAAAAATCAATACCATAGATCTCCCACTATAACAAGGCTTATCATAGTCCCAAGCCAAACCCTTGACTACAAAGGCGTCACTCTGAAGCCAAAAAAGCTCTGATACCAAATGTAGATTTTAACCTTGTACAATATTTACTGCAAACTGATTTTCAGTAAAAGAACAAAAAAGATACAATGGAAAATTTAAACATTACATGGAGATTTTTCCCCTGGAAACCAAAACCGGGAAAACCAACATATTCTATATTCACTCATAGTGTTACATTGTTTACAATACAATACACATATAGGATCCAGCGGCATCCAAAACCCTAACCCAATGACCTGGATTAGTCAACAACCCTATTTCCTTAACTAGAAATAGAAAACCATCGACAAAGAAACCATGTTCCGAAAAACCACATAAATATGTGACACATTTCCCGAGGCAAAAAAAAATTTCTCAGGGGCGTTGCCCCCGAACCCTTGCACAGGGGGGATTCCCCCCCCTGTGCACCCGATGCAACACAGACACTTATGATCGTGCAAAGAATATAACACATACCCAAAAATATAGAGAAATTTTACAAGTTTCAGCATGAAACTTCTGCGTATAGTGAAAATTTACAAGTGTCACAATATTGCTTCATTGAAACACTATGGCCGCACGCATTTGATTTTTCCACGTTAGTATGCATTCATGATGAGTCACAACTACCGTTATTTAAAAGAACTAATAGCTAAAGGACAAAGCATGACCAAAACCGAAAGGAAGTTGAAGCGGTCTGGAAGACAGAGAGACGGTTTGGGTAACAACTCATTCTTGGAGGGAAGGAAAATAGTTTCATAGCCAAGGAGGAGTTTTAAAAAGAAATGAAGTGTGATTGTGAAGGGGTTGGTGAACCACGAAGTAAAGAAATCATAGAAGGTGGACTGGAGAGAAATATTTTAGGTTGGGTGAGCACGTAAGAAGAGCGAAACTGAATCTCAACCCATACACGCATACCATTACCCTCTGGATGATTTCGTAGTGGTTTTCAGCCACACAAGAAAAAAATCATGGTTCTCTTTCAACCCAGGCTCAATGAAATGCAATCACGTTATTTACATCGATTCAATAAAAGAGTGGTGTTGCATTTTGTAGGTTTTTATGGTGTTTTAGTTTCCAGTGGATTTCCTTATTATTTGGCAAAAGCATTATGTTTTTTTTTTCCGCTGTGTATTATGTAGTAGAGTGTGTGATGTAATTGTGTGTGTGTTCCAACATATTTTGTTATCTATATCAGGTGGTATCAGAGCCCGATTATGCTCTAGGATTAACATCTAATTTACTTCTGTGAGATAGGGTAAATAATACCTGTTTGTGGTGGTTTCTCGACAAAAGTGATGAAAGTCAAGTTGGGTTACAAAACCAGTGTGAGGTTTGTGGATGTTGGTGAGACACCTACAACTTGGAGGAATTTCTCCGCGAATGAGAGGAGCATGAAGGGGATGTGCAGGAAATCAAGAACTAGAAAATTTGAGAAGAATAATAGAGGAATTGGAAAATCGTAGGAATGGAGATGATGAAGTATACTCAAAGCCATAAGAATAAATCCAAGACAAACGAGATGGTGATGAAAGAGACCCAAAAAATAGGATGATTTCATATTTAAGTAACATGGGTAGTGCAAAGGTTGAGGTTTTCTGTTATGATGGTAGTCTGAGAGATGAGGTTCTCATTTAATGGATTGGAGAACTCAAAAGATACTTCGAGTATGAAAATGTTCAAGATCCAAATCGGGTAAGATTTGTTATTACAAAACTAAAAGGCCATGCAACACTATGGTGGGATATGCTGCAAAAAGATAGAGTGAATAATCAGTTGGAGAAAATCATTACTTGGAAGAAGATGGTTAAAGAGAAATTTCTTCTTGTTGATTGCTAGCAGAATTTGTTCCAACAAGTCCAAAACCTCAGACAAAGGGAGACATTTGTTCATGAATACACTGAAGAGTTCTTTAGGCTATCACTCAGAGCAGACCTCAAAGAAACAAAATTCCAATGAGTTGCAAGGTATATAAATGGGCTAAAGTATTTAATTCAGGATGAAATGAGCACACACTATTTCCGCATTGTTGATGAATCTTATCAAGTTGCCCTGAAGTTAGAAGAAAATATTGAGAGTAAAACACAACCTAGAGGTAGAGGAAGAGGTTTTAAAGGACAAGGTAAAGCAGGGACTGCTAAAGGCAACGAAAAGGAAGAAGAATTTGTCATTGGTCAAGGTGGCAGAGGAGGAAATGGAGTTGGTAGAGGCAAAGGATTCAGAAGAGGAAAGGGAAGATATGTAATTACTTATTATCGCTGTGGTGTAGAGGGACACAAGAAGTCTGAATTTACAGAAAGGAAAACTTCAGGAAGAAGAGGTGAAGCACGGGAACAGGTCACATAGGCCGACGAAGCTTCAGTGTTTGGAGAAAATGTGATTTTTCTTTAGCAAGAACAAGGTGAGAATTTGTTGTTCAGGAGAGTGTTGCTTAAATATGAACAAAAAGAGGCAAAGGAACCAGAACAATGAAAGAAAGCTTTTAAAACAAAATGTAAGGTTCAAGGAAAATTTTGTAACCTGATTATAGATGGAGGAAGTACATAGAATTTGGTAACCATTGAAGTCATGAACAAACTAAACTTGGGAAGGTTGAACGATCTAAACCCTTATCATGTTTCTTGGTTAAACAAGGGACAACAGGTGATTATGACTGAGCAATGTTTATTGAATTTTCAAATAGGGAGTTTTCAGGAGCAGGTGTTATGTGATGTGATTGAGATGGATGCATGTCACATATTGTTAGGAATACCATGGTTATTTGATCGAAAAGTTCCCCATGATGGTAAGGAAAACACATATGAGTTCAAGAAAGATGGAAAATGATATAAATTAACACCAATGTTGGAGGATACAGTAGCAACGATAAGAAATTGTGTTGATATAAACACGAGTAGCAGCATAATCATGCTATGTTCTGCTAAATATTTTTTACAGGAATAAAAAAAAAAACATCATTTTGTTTAGCAGTGACTCCGAAAGAAGTGAAAGGTGTAGAAAATAAAAATTTTGTATCTGCAGAAATAAAGTTGTTTCTGGATGAATTTAAGGATATTATTGTTAATGATCTACCAAAAGGATTGCCTCCAGTGAGAAGTACTTCTCATCAAATTGATTTAATGCCCGGATAGAGTTTACCTAATAAAGCACCTTACAGGATGACTCTAACAGAGAGTAAAGAGGTGAATCGGCAAGTGCAGGAGCTGCTTGACAGAGGGATGATTAGAGAAATCCTAAGTCCTTGTGCAATACCAGCAGTGTTGACTCCAAATAAAACATGGGAATGGAGATTGTGTACTAACTCATGTGCTATAAACAAGATCACTATCAAGTATAGATTTCCACTGCTAAGAATGGATGATTTGATGGACTGTTTGAGTGGTTCAGAATATTTTTCAAAAATTGATTTGAAGAGTGGTTATCACTATATTTGAATCAGAGAAGGTGGCGAATGGAAGACAACATTTAAGATGAAAGATGGATTGTTTGAATGGTTGGTAACACCATTTGGATTAACTAATGCGCCCAACACGTTCATGAGATTGATGAATGAAGTCTTGAAGTCATTTTTGGGTAAGTTCGTGGTTGTATATTTGGATGATATATTGATTTTTAGCAGGAGAAGAACATAGCATGTTGAGCATGTGAGAGCAGTGTTACAATGCTTGAAAGAAGATAAACTATTGTTAAACATGAATAAGTGTACATTCATGCAGCGAGAGTTAGTGTGCTTGGGTTTTGTGGTTTCAAAGGAAGGACTGAAAATGGATCCTAAGAAAGTGAAGGCTATCCTTGAATGGCCAACACCAAGGTGGACATTCAATGTGAGGAGTTTCCATGGATTGGCAGGATTTTACCGGAAATTCAATAGGAACTTTAGCCAAATATTTGTGCCTCTTACATAATGCATGAAGAAAGGAGTGTTTCAGTGAACTGCAACAACAAAGAAGTCATTGGAAGAATTGAATAAGAGAGTAACAACACAACTAGTATTAGCAGTACCATATTTTAATAAAGTGTTTCAGGTTGATTGTGACGCTAGTGGAACAACAATTGGAAGAGTTCTAAGTCAAGAAGGCAGACCCGTTTCATTTTCAACGAGAAGTTGAACGAGTCCAGAAAGAATTATGATGTTTATGATCATGAATTTTATGATATTGTGAAAGCTTTGAGAAAATGACGACATTATCTACTGTCGAAGGAGTTTTCTTGTTCATGGATAACAAAGCTCTGCAGTACATTAAAAACCAAGGTAAGTTAAATCAAAAGAATACTAAATGGGTATAATTCTTGCAAGGTTATTCTTTTGTACTAAAACATAGGTCCGGGAAGTCGAATAAGGTGGTTTGATGCATTAAGTCGGAGGACAACATTACTCAATACCATGTCAGTAGAAGTGGTAAGCCTGAACTGTCTAAATACATTATATTAAGAAGATGCAGATTTCTCATAAGCTTGGAAGGCATGTAAGGAGCCTTGGAGTTTAGACAGAACACCATATTTGGACTACCATATCCAGGAGGGGTTTTTGTTTGAAAATCAGTAGTTGTGTATTCCCAAAAGTTCCATATGACTGAATCTCATTAAATAATTGCATAGTGGTGGTTTAGGAGGACATTTTGGCATTGATAAAACTGCAGCCTTGGTGAAGGAGAGGTACTTTTGGCCCAACTTTAACAAGGATTTTCAAAATATTGTGGAAGGTTGCAGGATATGTCAATTATCCAAAGGAAAAAGTGAGAACACGGGACTCTATACTCCATTGCTAGTACCCAAACTACATTGGGAGGATATCAATATGGATTTTGTCTTAGGATTTACTATGAATCGAAGAAATCATGATTCATCAATGGTAGTTGTTGACAGGTTTTCGAAAATGGCACACTTCATAGCATATAAAAATACTAGTGATGCTAGTGAGGCAACTTCATTGTTTTTCCAAGAGGTGGTTATATTGCATGGACTACCAGGAAGTATTACTTCAAATCATGATACCAGATTCCTTGGACATTTTTGGAGGACACTCTGGAAAAAGTTTGGCTCAAATTTGTTATACAGTTCGGCATATCATCCTCAAACAAACGTTCATACAAATGTAGTGAACAAGAGTCTAGGAAATTTGTTGAGAAGTTTAAGTGGAGAGAATCCTAGTCAACGGGATTTGGCATTAGTCCAAGATGAATTCACATATAATGATTTGGTGAACATGTCTACGACAAAGAGTCCATTTCATATTGTTTATGGACGGTCACCAAAATGTGTGGTATATTTGGTTGCATTGTTGGATTTGGAAGGAAATAAGAGTGTTGATGCGAATGATTTTGTGGACAGTATACATGAATTCCAAGAACAAGTAAAGAAGAAATTGTAGACCAACAATGACAATTATAAACAAAGAGAAGATCAAAATAGAATGTAGAAGGTATTCCAAGAGGGTGAGATGGTCATGGCTCACATGAAGGAACGATTTCCTCAAGGTACATACAAAAGCCTCAAGTACAAGAAGATAGGTCCATGCCGAATTCTGAAAAATATTTCTGATAATGCTTATCGGTTGGAACTTCTGGAGAAGTTTGACATATCTCCTACATTCAATGTTGTTGACCTCTGTGAGTTTCATGAAGGGGAAAGAAGAGAATACGATGGTACCCTCAGTGAATGGGAACAACACCTACCAATTAAGCCAGAGGAGTAGATTGAAGAAATTCTTTCTACAAGAGTTGGTAAGAAGACTCACCGGAAGGAGTACATGGAATATTTGATCAAGTGGAAGAATCGACGGGCAGAGGATGCATCATGGGTGACTGAAGATCAGTTAGCACGTGTGCATAACTCTTCACCTCAGTAATGATCTGCACATGAGATGGAGCTCATGTTTTTCTTACCAGGGGTGTCTGATGCAGGAGCATCCTTGGGCTCGGGCAATCTGCATCACCGAAAAATATTTTGATTCTGCAAATAGGAAATAAGTCGAATAAGGACTATGTTAGTGGTTCATTTAATTTAGTCAGTTTGTTGTAAATTCAAACTATTGATTACTCCTGCAACTACTCTTGTTATGTTGAAACTCGTGCTGAAACTGCCACATATAGAGAAATTTTACAAATGTCATGATAAAACACGTGCTGAAACTCATGCTCAAACTCGTGATGAAACTCCCGCGTACAATGAAATTTTACAAGTGTCACGATATTGCTTCATTGCAACACTATGACCACACACATTTGATTTTTCCACACTAGTATGCATTCATGATGAGCCGCAACTGCCGTTAGGTAAAAGAACTCACAGCTAAAGGAAAAAGTGTGATCAAAACCGAAAGTAAGTTGAAGTGGTTCGAAAGACAAAGAGACAATTTGGGTAACAACTCGTTCTTGGAGGGAAGGAAAATTGTTTCAGAGCCGAGGAGGAGTTTTAAAAAACAATGGAACGTGATTTAGGGGTTGGTGAACCACGAAGTAAGGAAATCGTAGAAGGTGGACTAGAGAGAAAGATTCCAAGTTGGGTGAGCATGCAGGAAGGGAGAAACGAAATCTCAGCCCATACACGTAGACCATTACCCTCTGGATGATTTTGTAGTGGTTTTCAGCCACGCAAGCATAAATTCATGGTTGTCTTTTAACCCAAACTCGATGAAATGCAATCATGTTATTTACTTCGAATCAATAAAAGAGTGGTGTTGCATTTCATGGGGTTTTTTGGTGTTTTAGTTTCCAGTAGATTTCCTTATTATTTGGCAAAGGAATTATGTTTTGTTTTTCCTCTGTAGCAGAGTGTGTGTTGTAATTGTTTGTATATTCCTACATATTTTCTTCTCTATATCAAATTTAATCCTAACAACCTAATTTTATAACCACAAATTGAGTGCATCCTATATCAATTTACCTTTCCTCCTTTATCTTTATATACATGTAAAATTTAAAATATATTTTAATGACATAATATAAAATTATAGTATATATACTATTTTTTAATTTTTTAAAATTAAAATATAAAAATAAAATGTTAATTGGTTGACATTATTTTTTGTTATATCATGATTTTTATTCATAAATCTCACATGGAAACAAAAAGGAGTGAAATTTAATCAAGTTTGATTTTCATAATTGGATTTTATAGTTATGAGTGAAGTACCCGTTATATCAATTCACCTTTTCATATATATAATATTAATATTATTTATTATTAGATTTAAAAAAATATAAAATTTAAATTATGATTTAATATATGAATGAGAAATATTATTTTTTCATATATAATTTATAAAAAATTAAATTATAACTTAAATAATAAATAATAATATATATAATAAGTAGATTTGTAATATTGTGAACCATAAAGATTTAATACCATTCTAGCTTTTATCTTTCCATGGATTTTCTTGTATAAAACAACTTATACAACTTCTTGATTGCGATTGGATTTTTCCATTTAACATTCAAAGCTTTTGTTTTTAATAGGGAAAATATGTTTTAAAACATTTTTATATTAAATTTTTTTATTAAAAAAAATATATTTTAAAATATTTTTATAAATTTTTAAAATTACAAGCTACATATTATATAGAAATTTTAAATTCAAATGCATATATGTATTTTTAAGATAGTCATGGCTATTTTGAAACATAGAGTATTATTAGTCTATGTCATGGGACTATAGCAATGAGTTTGTTTTTGATGTGATATTAATTTGCTTTTTACCATAAATTTGTGTATCCAATGTAATGTTTAACATATGAAAACAAATATATATTTTTGGATATAATAAAAAGGCGTAGGCTAAAGGGCAAACAAAATGAACCTTTGTCGACCACCATTTTCCGTCCATCTTCCCGTCGACGACTCCCGTCTGATCTGAAATTCAGTCCACTGCATTCTCCGGTCGACGGGGACTTTACTCTACGGAACGGGGCAAGACATAAATGGTGTAGGCTTACCGTTTAACACCGTCATCCGCACAGTCTCAAAATCTGATCAAGTTGACGTGGGCAGGCTGATGTGGGAAGTGATATTAATGGTGCCACAAACTTCTTTTTCCCTCCGGCGTCCATTTCAAATTTGATTTTCCTCTTCTTTTTTTTTCCCTCGGGCCCATTTCAAATTTGATTTTCCTTTTTTTTTTCCCTCCGGTGCCCTTTCAAAATTTGATTTTACAAAGGAGATTTATTCATCTTATCGAATTCTGGTAGCTTCTCAGTTTTGTCCCCTTCTCATCTGCAAGCAAATGACAACAACATCCTTTGATTTGGGGTTTTAAGTTGGAATCCTTCTCGTCCACGTTACTTCAGTGGCGAGCCCACCGCAAAGAACAAAAAGAGAAACGACTAGGGCAGAGGCAATCAATATACAAAGCAACGGCCATTGATTTCGCTAGGGATTCGAATTCGCGACGTTGGTGGACATATCTCAAGTCAATCAACACATTTACGGAATGCAACGTCTCATTGGGAGTAAAAAGCTAATCTTGCAGCAAACGATTTTCTATATTAACATTCAGATTCATTATTAACACATTAGACAGACAAACAGTGATAGCGAGTGAGCTTGATTTATTAGTGATATGGTATATACAGTTCTATATTGTATACACTTTTTCCACTATCCACAATAAACCATTCGTTTATTGTATTTTTAATAGCGAGCGAGCATTCGTTTTTTTAAGCCTCTGCTTATAAATCCATGGTATATGTGATATAGAGTTTGATTTTTTTTTGGTATGGGATATGGATCTTGAATTTTTCTGTTGCTATATCGGATATAGGTCTTGTTTTTTCCTGCAACATTAGGGTTACACTGAAGACAAATTTTCTGTGGCTTCCCTATTATTTCACATAGAATGTGTCATAAGAACAAAATGAGCATTCTTTCTCCATGTTTTCCACGGATAAAAATAAATCCATAAAAATAGATGTGAAAATTTAAAAAGCTGGGTGACAACTGGTCATGATTAGTGTGGCATTGCATTTTTCTCTAATAATTTTACTAGTTGATATAGTTCATTCTTTAAATTGGATTTATCATTTTAAAATAATGTTATTTTGTTTGTTACAATAATTTTTGGGTTTGGAATACACTTGCAATTATCACAGTTATACAATGATTCTATTTTACAGTATCTACTATTGACTAAGTAATACTATTTGTTTATGTTAGTATCTTCAAATACAACTAAATACCATGTGTTCATGTTATAATAAATAATTTTTTAAATTCAAAACATTTTCAAATACAGTTGCAATTATGACATTTATGCACTGGATACAATAAGAGAAGTTTTCATTTAGCATCTTTTTAATCCATAATTTTTTATATTTTTACTTTATAAAATTTCAGTTATTTTCTAATAACATTTTATATTCATAAAAAATTTAAGTCCTCTATTAACATCTTTTTATTATATAATTTTTTATTTTTAACTTTATAAATTTCACATTTTTTATTTTATAAAATTTTATATTGATAAAATTGGAAAGAAAAATAAAACC
>SNQJ01S0153090.1:14677-26708 GCA_010110895.2 Picea sitchensis | reverse complement strand
ATTTTCATTTTATCATGTACTATTTAGTATCTGGATGCCTCATGATGATTCATCTCATGAGATACATTTATTTTTATCATTTGATGTGATTTTGTATCTACTATCATCCTATCAGGAACATGTTTCAGAATTTTCAGTTTAGTAATGACATGTGACCACTTGACATCTTATGCATCTTATTTATTGGTTGTATTTTCATATTTATGTAGCAAAGTGTTTATTTGATGTTGTTGTTGTTTTACAAGTTTAAAAAATTGAAAAACATGAGTGTTTTTGTATTTTTTTGAGGTCTTGCAACATTTTCCACTGATGTCGCCGAGAAGTTAGATTCTGGACCCTCGCTGACACTTTCCCCGACACGACATATACAACATTGGTATGAACCCTACACAAGCCCACAAAGCTCATCATCAAACCCATGAATCCCTAACACAAAATACAAAGGCTTTTTCACTAAAACGAAAGTGTAGTCTGGTGCCAATTAAGATTTCCACATGCTCGACACCAAGGCCCCTTGTGGGAATACCTCTCGAAGCTACAAAAAAATCAATAGATACGTCAATTGTTTTTGTTCTAAGCAATGTTGATACTTTGACTGGTTAAAGTGCTTTCTCTTGTGATTGGGATGTCGATAAGGTATCTTTGTAGCATGAATTTCTCTTATCGTGTTGGTAGTGTTCTCTTGATTTACTTTTGGTATTGTATCTTCTTCATGCATTGGTGTTGCTTTGTTGATTGTTGAATTTCTATTAGTAATTGTACTTGGAATTTCTATCATTTGTACTCCAACATCTGAAGTTGTCGCTACTTCAACTAGATTTGTATTTGTTCCTTTCTCTGCAACCTAGATTTTTACAGCTAATGACTACTTTATTTCGATGGGATCAGTCATTGTTTCTTTATCAATCAACAATTTCTTGTTGGTAAGTTGCTTTAGTGTTTCTTGTTGCGACTTCTTCTCACCTTTTAAGTTCTTAATCTATGTGATCAAGTTCTGACTGTGATTCTTAAGGCGAGAAATTTCTTCATCTTTATCTGCAACAACCTTGTCGAATTCTTTTTGCACCTTTAGCACTATTTTCTGATTGTCTTGAAGGATAATCTTTGAGATAGCTTTAAGGTCTTCTAATGTTGTTGGATCTGAATCCAATTTAACGTCTTGGAACATTATCTTCTTCTTTTTATAGGAGAATGTCAAAAACTTCTTCTTCGTGTTTATGATGAAAGGCCCTAGTGTTTCCATCTAGGGTGAACCCATAATTATGTCACTGTCATCACAAAATAAGGATCTAACAGTGTATTGGGATACAAAGGTTTAATCTCGAATATTTAGTTGTAGATTGCTTATGTCATTCTTTTTTGTTCCACGAGTCTATCTTTTCAGTTATATTTGACTCAGGAATCAATAATTGGTTAGCACATTCGACACTAGCATAATTACTATTCTCAATAGAAGCAATAGAAATAATAAATCTTTCCCTGCAAGTGTTCTTTTGATTCTACATAGCACCGAAACACGTTTTCTTGAAGTTTTCTTGAAGTTTTAGGAAATCTTCCTTTTTCCCCATTATTGGATCCATTTTGTTTTTCGTCGAAAATTTGCAATAGATAATACCTTGATTATGAAGCTTATATACCCTTTCGATAATTAAATTGGATGCACAAAGTGTGAAGGTCCCACTTTTTTTATAATAAAGATGCACTTCTTTAATGTTAAGTTAGATACTTGGACTATTGAGTGCCTTGTTCTTAATTATATGACTTTGACTTCGATCAACGATTTTTCTTGTACTTTCAATACCGTTTTATTATATTTCCTTGTATTAACTTAGTATAGCTTAAACCCTTCTCGTTTTATAAATACACCTTCCAATAATTTTTTTACAATACTCATAAATTTTTATAGCCTTCTTTTTTGAACTTTTAGAAACTTTGAATACTTTTTCACTTATATAACCTTTATTATATAACTTGGGCGCTTCAACCTCTTTGTATTGGAGTACTTTCAATAATAAACTCTTTTGATTTAAACCCTTTTTATCTTTTGATCCCACTAAGCAACTTCAAAGTCTAATGTGCCTTTATAAAGTTTTATTTTTCTACAATTAAAATATATTCAACATGGAGACTTAGGATTTAATTTGATCAACCTCTTTGTCTTTTGGTGGATATCTCTAATTCCATGATTTTAATAAATAAATGATACATACCTTATAACTTTTCAATCTAACTCTTCAAAAAAGTTGTGACCGTTGATGTATGTACTTGTACGGATGGTATGGGTGCAATTTAATATGATGCTTTTTAATTTTTATGTATGGCCAGATTTTAATGTTTGTACGGACCAACTTTAGTGTCAATTAAATCGACAAAAGATGTACGATAGGCAACGACAACATGGAGTGGCAGCTGTGGTATGACTGTGAATTTGTATGATGGTGAAATTGAGTTGTACGACAATTTAATTAAACGGCTTCAATCGTACAGTTGTAGATCGAAGCAATATGTACAACTGGTATGGCTCTTTAATCGATATGGATGACTGCTGCAATTTTTTTGACCTATTAACCCCTGGATTTTCTCCCTTGGAGATCTAGAGGGTTAAGAGCCAACATACACTATTTGGCTGGCATTTAGAGATTTCCCAGAGTTTTAGCACTTGTGTGAGCCAGAGGTTGGTTCCCATCAGAGATAGGTACAGGATTGGTATTGTGGTTGTTTTTCCTCCGGAGTTAGTGCTAGCACAATTTCACAGGGATTTGAGAGAGATTTCTATATATAGCAGGTGACCCTACTTTTTAGGAGACAATGACTGAAGATTCATTTGACAATTTTGAGCATACAATGTTGGTTGTTGCATGATTCTGAGCTCGTTGATACTTTTCCGGGGACCATGCAGGTACTTTATATTTTTAGCAGGTTGAGCTCCAAGCCTCTGATCATGATTCTGAGCGTATAGTATTGGTCCTTGAGACATTCTGAGTCTTTTGGACCTTTTCTCGGATGACTTGTCAGCATTTTCTATTTTTAGCAGGTGGAGCACTAGGGCTCGCATGTCAATTCTGATCGCATATTTGGAATCCTATGGAAAATCAAATCCTATGAGTATGATATCATTGACATGCGGTGATATTCTGTTTTTAGTAGTGTCTATTTTTAGACATTTGACACATGGCGGTGTTCTCCTAGTCATCCTAGACGTTTTTGGTAGTTTTCTATTTTTTAGGGTCAAACCCCTATTTTTTGCAAGGGTGGTTGCCTCCAAAGGTGAACAGTGGCAAGGTTAGATTTCGACATTTGGTAGTGATGCAATGTGACATGTGGTAGTTGGGTGGCATAATTAATGAGGGGGTACACTTTCCAAGGTTAAAAACATTAAATGAGAATTAATATAAATTAAATGGAGGGTGTATGGATGAGGTTGCAAGTCTCATGGACGTGATTGAGCAAATCAAGGCTTAGTCACCATTAATTTCCTCTCACTCACCATAAATACCACTTTTCATGCATTAAAGTTCATTAAAAGCCTTTATTCCTAATTAATGTGCTTTGTCCCTATTAAATAGGGCACATTCTCTCCCATTGACTAGTGCATGCATATCCCATCCGAAATTAGCCTAAAAGCATGTGTTTAATCCCTAATTTATCCCTCCATGCATGAGTGATCTTTTTAAACACCAAGGCGCATTGGTACCCTCTCATTATCTCTCTCCCTCTATCCATAAGTGCGCCCTCACTCCTCTTCTCCCACATGTGTGTCTCATCACTCTTCCTTGTCTCACACTTCTCTTCGTGCATGAGGCTCATACTTACCCTTCGCTCCTAATCCCTAGCGCTTCTTCTCTAAAGCACCTCCCTAGGCTCCCCAACCTCCACATGTGGGTCCCTATTCTCACATTCCTCACCTTCTCCCTATTATTTGGTGTGCAATCTTCATTCTCTCACTCTCATGCGTGAGGTATAACCTTTCCCTCTCCTCCATAACTCTCATAGATGGTGCATATGGCCTTCTTCATGTACTCTTGACTTAGCATGCACCTATTTCCTTCCCTCTTCCTCACATAACTTGTTCTCCCATGCACCATCCTNGCCTAAAAGCATGTGTTTAATCCCTAATTTATCCCTCCATGCATGAGTGATCTTTTTAAACACCAAGGCGCATTGGTACCCTCTCATTATCTCTCTCCCTCTATCCATAAGTGCGCCCTCACTCCTCTTCTCCCACATGTGTGTCTCATCACTCTTCCTTGTCTCACACTTCTCTTCGTGCATGAGGCTCATACTTACCCTTCGCTCCTAATCCCTAGCGCTTCTTCTCTAAAGCACCTCCCTAGGCTCCCCAACCTCCACATGTGGGTCCCTATTCTCACATTCCTCACCTTCTCCCTATTATTTGGTGTGCAATCTTCATTCTCTCACTCTCATGCGTGAGGTATAACCTTTCCCTCTCCTCCATAACTCTCATAGATGGTGCATATGGCCTTCTTCATGTACTCTTGACTTAGCATGCACCTATTTCCTTCCCTCTTCCTCACATAACTTGTTCTCCCATGCACCATCCTCCTAAAATTTAGGGCAGATTAAATTTAAGCAGCTGCAAGAGCCATTCTCCGGGAGGATGGCATAAGACCCTAGCTGAGATCTAGGGCCCCCAGTGCACTCCTGGGGTTCTTGGTTTGGGACCAAGTAGTTAGAGCCATGACAAATGACCCTAGTGAGGTCCCCCAGTGTATTGCTGGGGTTCTTGGTCAAGGACCCAGTAATAAGTCCCTAGATGTGTTCTAGGGCCCCTAGATGTGTTCCAGGGAATCCTTGCTCGGTGCTTGGATTGATCCTTGGTTGTATACCTTGGTGGTTGATGATATAAGCCCCTAGATGTGTTCTAGGGCCCCTGGATGTGTTCCAGGGAATCCTTGCTTAGCGCTTGGGTTGATCCTTGGTTTTGTACCTTGGTGGATAAGACCCTAGATGTAATCTAGGGCCCCCAGATCTGTTCTGGGGTATCCTGGTTTGGGACCACGCAGGTTCTTGGTTAAGTACCAGGATGTGATGATGTGTGATCTTCTTCCACCCTCCCGGGATGGTCCATGAGACCTAGGAGCAACTATGAAGATGGACATGACCACATCATTGATTTTTCCTCTTATGCTGGGATGATAAAAGCTTATAAGTTATCATGAGACTTATGTGAACATCTTGCCATTGAAGAAAACCCCTTTGAATTTGTGTTGTTTCCTCCCCTTGCTTGGGCGACGTCCTTCTTAATGTTATTGTGGTGTTGGTCTAGTCACTTTGACTTGTTGACTTTATAATTAATATTTTTATTAATTAAAATATTAATTATTTTTTTATTTTGTTTTAATTGAGTTTTAATTAACCCTAAAAGGTAGGGTTAATTTATTTAACCCTAATCCCCCTTCTAAGACTATAAAAAGACCTCACCCCTCACTCATTCTTTCATTCATTTTCACTCACTCTCTTCTATTGGTCTGATTGTGTTGTGGCTGTCTTGTTCAATTTGATCTTTTGGTGTGGCCTCCTTGGAGCTTCTTCTCTTGCTGGTTTTTGAAGTGCTTCCTCCTTGGGTGTTCTCCCTATTATTGGCTAGGAGATTTCTTGTTGGTGTCTTGGTTCCCTCTTGCTGGGTTATGGTGCCACAACCTTCCCTCTTGCTGTGTTAAGGTGGTGCGAACCTCCCTCTAGCTGGTTAAGGTGCAACAGCCTCTTCCTTGATCCTCTTCAAGCTGTCGTTGGTTACTCTAAGGCTGCCGCTGTCTCCTAGGCAGCTTTTGGCTCCTCTTCAAGGTGCCGCTGGTGTCTTTTCTTGCTGCCCCTGGTGTCTCCTACATGCTGCCTATGCCTACTAGTTTTTGTTGTAGGGCTTGATGAGACAAGTCCTATGCTTGCCTCCTATTTTATTGTAGCTTTACAGTACATGTTGGACAACTTTTGTTTGAGCCTAATTGTTGTCTTTGGGGTTTTTATATTAGCCTGACTTATGTTGATTTGTCTTTGAGTTCTTCTTGGCAAACTGTCCACTTAGATCATGATGATATCAAACCCTTAAGGGTTTTGATCCATGGCCTTTATTAGCTTTCTCTGAGCATACAAAAATGAGGACAACAACAAGCATCTAAGGTAAATCTGATCTATGTTTTGGTTAAGGTAATATTTTGTTTTTGCTAATAAGTAGATCCGTTCTTTATTTAAGTCGTTGTTCAGAATTATTTTTCTTAGCCAATGATCATATTTGTTCTTTCTTAGAATTGTTTTCTCTATTACTTAGATTCATTGTTTTATTTCTGTGATCAATCTACTTCAGAAAATTTTGATTTGACTGTTGATCTATATCTACAGTAGTGAAAAAATTTAAAAGAATATTTCTGCTCTAGTTTTTCTTTAAAATCTAACATGGTATCAGAGCTTAGGGCATGAAAAGAGCTCAATTGTGGCAGACTTTTAAGCCTGCGTAGATCCACACCGAAGGGTTTGTTTTGCAAATCAACAGTAAACTTGTTTTATATCAGATCTTGTTTTCAATATGCTCTCATCTTCAGTGAAAGCAGAAGATAGGCTTGAACGGGCCTCAAACTTCAATGCTTGGAAGGCTAGGGTTTTTAATATCCTAGAAGAAGGTGACTTGGATGAGCTAGTTACCAGGGTGATAGAAGAACCTACTTCAAATACAGGAAGGGCATCATATAAGAAAAGGCAGGCCAAAGCCAAGAGGGTCATTTTTTACTCAGTTAAGGACAACATGATGCGTCTTATTGGTCATTTGAGAACAACGAAGGAATGTTTTGATGCCCTAGCAAATCTATATGAAAAAAAGGCCACAACTCAGAAGAGGATATTGAAGAAACAACTACGTACATTAAAGATGGGAAATGATGAATCTATTTCTTCCTTCTTTTCCAAAATTGCTCAAATAAGAGATCAACTTACAACAATTGGAATTGCAGTGGATGATGATGACCTTGTACAAACAACAATAGAAGGTCTTCCTAACTCATGGGAGACATTTCTTTCATTAGTCAATGAAAGAGAAGTTCAACCCAACTTCAAGAGATTATGGCATGATTTCCTAGAAGAAGAGGGTAGACTTAAAAGTAGGAATGAACCCTCAACGGTAAGAGACCATGCTCTCTCAGTCAAAGCCAAGAGATGGAAGAAGTTTCCTCAGCACAAAGGCAAAGGTAAGAAACCCCAAGGTAAGCACTCTCACTTTCACTCTCATTTATCTAAAATAAGATGCTTTAACTGTAAAAGGCTAGGTCATTATGCAAAAGACTGTACGAACCCTCCTTCACAACAGAAGAATAGAGGCAGGTTCCATGCTTCAGTTGCAACTGAGGAAGAAGAGCCTCAAAGAAGAAGAACCAGAGCTGCTACTAAAGAGTAAGAACAACACAAAGAATGCTATCTTGTCTCATCCCTCTCCGGTACTGTCACCAAGTCGGAAGAAGTTTGGTTAGTGGACAGCGGGGCCTCGAAACACATGACCAGATTCAAACAGAACCTTGTGACCTATTGAGATAAGAAGTTCAATGTGAAGGTAGAATTGGGTGATGATGGCACCTATGACATCAAAGGATTTGGATCAACATCTTTTTAGCTTCACACAGGTAATGTATTTCATATCCATGAAATTCTTTATGTTCCTGGATGAAAGAAAAATCTTATCTTAGTTGCAGTTCTAGAAAGCAAAGGGTACTCAGTAACCTTCTCCAAAGAAACGACTCTTATGTGGCACTCAATTGGAAGTATGAGCTCAACCATGATAATTGGAGCTCAAGAGGGTGGACTTTACAAAGTCACTAGTCAAGTTATTCAAGCATTAGCTCATGAGATGATCAACCCCTGCGAACTATGGCACATAAGGTTTCGACATCTAAACTACAATGCTCTCCAAGGCTAGCAAAAGATGGTAACAGGTATGCCAGTTTTTTCTTTTGAACATGATAGTATTTGTTGAGGCTGTGCTCTTGGTAAAAATACAAAGAAAGCTTATCCTCAAAGTAATAGAAAAACTAATGGCATATTAGATCTTATTCATTCTGATCTTTGTGGACCTATGACTGCTCCGTCCATGAATGGTTGTCTTTATTATATCATTTTTATTGATGATTGTTCTCATAAAACTTGGATTTATTTTTTGAAAACTAAAGATGAATCTTTCAGTAAATTTCAAGATTTTAAGAATCTTGTTGAGAATCAGACAGGTAGACACATCCATGTCTTCAAAACAGACAATGGAAAATAAAATGACTCCAACAAGTATGATGATCTCCGCTGGACTTCCGGGATTAAGAGGGAGTTGACTGTGCCTTATAATCCTCAGGAAAATGGGGTTGCAGAAAGAAAGAACAGGACAATTTGTGAAGCAACCAAATCCATGATGTATGATCAGAATCTTTCGTTGTCTCTTTGGGCCGAAGTTGCAAGCACTGCAGTCTATATTTAGAACAGGTGTCCTCATAAAGCCCTAGAAGAGAAAACTCCAAAAGAAGTCTTCACCAGTAAGTAAGAAGCCTTCAGTTGACCATTAGAGAATCTTTGGCAGTCCTGTCTACATTTATGTACCAAAAGAAAAGAGGAGGACTAAGCTAGAGCCCTCTGGAAAGAAAGGCATTTTTGTGGGATATAGTGAGACCTCAAAAGCTTATAGAATCTATGTAACAGGGAAAAAGTTCATTGAGGTCAGTAGAGATGTGACCTTCCATGAGGAATCAACCTTTCGTCGTTCTAGAGAACTTCCATGTGATACAGAGGAGCAGGAAGCTCCATCTCCAGAACCTTCATATTCGCTACTTCCAGATGAGCAGAGGGAGGAGGCCAGAGACCCTTAAGTGGATCCCATAAGAGATTCTGTTGAGTTTCCCTTAGAGAAACCTCCTGTTAAAAGGAAGCCATCTTGGTGCCATGAAATTTTAAAGGAAGCAGAAAAGCATGCAACACCTAAAGGTACCTTCAGAGAAAGCAAAAAAACAGATAAATACTCAGGTCTGATAGCTCAATTGAATCTTGTGATTGACTCAGAACCTTCAACCTTTGAAGAGACTGCCAAACATAAAGTGTGGAAGGATGCCATGATAGAAGAGTACGAGTCAATATTAAAGAATGATGTATGGGAAGTGGTCCCAAGACCTCAAGTCAAATCAGTAGTAACCTCTAAATGGATTTACAAAATAAAGCATGCAACAGATGGTAGTGTTGAAAAATTCAAAGCTAGATTTGTGGCTCGTGGCTTCTCTCAGAAAGAAGGAATTGATTATGACGAGATCTTTGCTCCTATTGCCAGGTATGCCTCTATCAAAATCATCATCTCTCTTGCTTCAATTTTTTATTGGAAATTTCACCAAATAGATGTTAAGACTGCCTTTCTCAATGGTGAAGTTGAGCAAGAAGTTTATATTGAGAAACTTGAGGGTTTCGTGATCCATGGGAAATAATCCCATGTCTGCAAACTCAAGAAATCCTTGTATGGATTGAAACAAGCTCCAAGAGCTTGGTATTGAAGAATTGACAGTTTTCTTTTGAGTCTTGGGTTCTCCAAGAGTATAAGAGATCCTAATCTTTATATAAATATTGTGAAGAATGATCCTGTTATCTTGGTTTTATATGTGGAGGATTTGTTCCTTACTGGAGAGGAACATCTAATAGCTCAGACTAAGAGGGAGTTATCAACAAAATTTGAAATGGACTTGGCTATTATGCATTACTTTCTTGGCTTAGAAGTGTGGCAAAAACTTGGTGAGATTTTTCTATCACAAAGCAAATATGCATTTGTTGTGCTTCGAAGATTTGCTATGCTGGACTGTAAGTCCATGACCATACCTATGATTTCTAACCTGAAGAAGTTACATGATCAAGCTACAGGTTCAGATCCAGAAGACCCTACCGTATATCGTCAGATTATTGGGTCCTTGATGTATCTAGTACATACTAGACCGAGCATTTGTTTTGCAGTGAATGACCTCAGCTAGTTCATCATATTCATATGGTTGTTGTTAAGCATGTTCTCAAATATGTCTGAGGGACTATAGCCTATGGGCTCAAATACACTTCCAGTGGAGGGGTGATGCTTCATGGTTTTACAGATTCATATTGGATGGGTAGTATAGTGGACCAGAAGAGTACTTTCAGATATTGTTCAGTTTGGGTTCAACTATGATCTCCTGGTCCAGCAAGAAACAGGGCTCCTTAGCACAAAGCACTGCAGAGGAAAACTACATTGTTGCAAGTGCTGCTAGTAGAGAAGTAGTGTGGCTCAGAAAGCTACTATCAGATTTGTTCAGCGCTGAGATGGAACCCACAGTAATTCACTATGATAACCAGAGCTGTATAAACTATAAAGCTCTCCGAGAATCCTTCGTTTCATGACAGATCGAAACACATTGAGATGAGATATCACTATGTTCGGGACATGGTACAAAAGAACATTCTCAATATTCAATATTTTCTGACGATAGAACAAACTGCAAATATTTTGACCAAGCCTCTGTCATTGACAAAGTTTGTGCACTTTCGAGACAAGCTTGGTGTTGCTAAAAATGCCTCTCTTGCTGAGAGGGAATGTTAAATTTAAGCAGCTGCAAGAGCCATTCTCTGGGAAGATGGCATAAGACCCTAGATGAGAACTAGGGCCCCCAGTGCACTCCTGAGTTTCTTGGTTTGGGACCAAGCAGTTAGAGCCATGACAAAAGACCCTAATGAGGGCCCCCAGTGTATTGTTGGGGTTCTTGGTCAAGGACCAAGTAGTAAGTCCCTAGATGTGTTCTAGGGCCCCTGGATGTGTTCCAGGGAATCCTTGCTCGGTGCTTGGATTGATCCTTGGTTGTATACCTTGGTGGTTGATGATATAAGTCCCTAGATGTGTTCTAGGGCCCCTAGATGTGTTCTAGGGAATCCTTGCTTAACTCTTGGGTTGATCTTTGGTTTTGTACCTTGTTGGATAAGACCCTAGATGTAATCTAGGGCCCCCATATGTGTTCTGGGGTATCCTTGTCTGGGACTAGGCAGGTTCTTGGTTAAGTACCAAGATGTGATGATGTGTGATCTTCTTCCACTCTCCCGGGATGGTCCATGAGACCTAGGAGCAACTACGAAGATGGACATGACCACATAATTGATTTTTCCTCTTATGTCGGGATGATAAAATCTTGTAAGTTATCATGAGACTTATGTGGACATCTTGCCATTGAAGAAGACCCCTTTGACTTTGTCTTGTTGCCTCCCCTTGCTTGGGCCACGTCCTTCTTAATGTTATTGTGGTGTTGGTCTAGTCACTTTGACTTGTTGACTTTATAATTAATATTTTTATTAATTACATTATTAATTTTTTTTTATTTTGTTTTAATTGAGTTTTAATTAAACCGAAAAGGTAGGGTTAATTTATTTAACCCTAACCCTCTTCTAAAACTATGAAAAGACCTCACCCCTCACTCATTCTTTCATTCATTCTTACTCACTCTCTTCTATTGGTCTGATTTTGTTGCGGCCCTCTTGTTCAGTTTGATCTTTTGGTGCGGCCTCCTTGGAGCTTCTTCTCTTGCTATTTTTTGAAGTGCTTCCTCCTTGTTATCCCCTAGCCTAGGGATAACTAAGGAGATTATGTCTCGAGGCCCACAGGTCCTAGACATGGAGTACTGACAGCCAGATCGACTTGAGCTTGGCCTTGGAGGGCCCATCCTTTTTCTTCTTCAGCGCTTCCACCTTGTCAGCAGCAACAACATCCATCCCGTCGGCCTGGTCCTTCAGCAACAATGGGTCTTGCTCCATGAGGTAATGAGTCTGGGTATCATGGTATGTGTCACTATGATTCTCAAAACATTTGAATATATGCATTTAATTCCTTTTACTTCTAACATGTGCTTGGACCTTATGCATTTCCACTTGTCCACACCTGGGGGGAATGACAAGATGCCCTAGTAAGTTGCTTCCCATAGGGTTTGAGTTGTCACTGGATGGGATCATGAAAGGTCATCGTCCGTTCCCACCATACTTACCACTTTTCATCTTTTTCCCTCTC
>SNQJ01S0153090.1:3867-14087 GCA_010110895.2 Picea sitchensis | reverse complement strand
TTTCCGTGAAATGCTTGTGGGTAACATTGTCACCACTGGTCACCATGCCAGGGAAGTGTCCCCTAACTAGTCTCTTGAAAGAAAAGAAATAAGATTAAAAGATAAAAGGGCATGAATGGGCTTGGAAACATTTGCATTCATGACAAGGTGTAGCTCACACTCTTCAGAGGCACCCACAGGAAAGCCATACATTCCCCTGTCATCACTGGACCCATTGCTCAGACATCCCTTACCACCTCACCCACTTACATGGACTGGATTTGTCTTCACTCGGGAACATCCCACATCAAATGAGCACCAGCCCAATAGGACATCCCAGCGTCCCCTCCAAACCTGGATTGTAGAGTAGCATAACGTCTTTGAGCACTTGTTTGGGAAAGGGGGTTTCATGCACATGTTTAAATAACTTGATTATTAGATGTGATTGACATTGCTATGATCACTGTGATTTATGAGCCCATGGAGGGCGTACTTATTGATGTTGCAGGGCCACACCCGATGGACAGGTACACATGGGGAGATGATTAGTTCGGACCTCCATAGGGCTAAAATCCCACTAGATGGATGCTGAGAGCCTAGCCAGGGGCAGAGACAAATCAGAGGTTTGCACCAGAGAGAGAGGAGGGCGTTCCACCAGGGACAACCTGGCAGGCTTGGACCCGGGGGGGTCTGGCCCTTCTCACCATGATGTAGGCCTTGGAAGGCCCATGATGCCACCCATGTGACCCATGACGTCACCCAATGTTTTGGACACTTTGGAGGCAGTTGTGTGCCAAGTGGCACGTGTGGCAGGATCTAAAGGTCCAAGGAGGCCTAACGTTTTGCTCCTAGAGGCCAACGTTGCCCTAAGAAGACCTAATGTCACCCTAAAAGGGCATGACATCATCTTTACAACTTGATTTAGGGTTTTATTATGACATTTAATGTAAAAACTGGATATTACATGTAACTGGCCATGTCGACCTTTTAGACCTAATTCTGGTCATTGATATTGTATAAATAAGGGTTTTAGCCCTTGTATTATTGATCATCTTTCACTCACACTTAGTGAGGTCTGAAATTTGCGCCCTATCCAGGGTTACTTGGCTGAAATTGCAGGCGCTCTTGTTGAAGGAGGCTAATTTTGGAGTATTTTTGGAAATTTTCTTGGCTGAAGTGTTCAACTAGGGTTTTGCTTGATGATTCTTGATGTATGTTAGTAAAATTTCTGCATTTCTTCTTAATTGAATGGTTATGGTTATGTTTATCTTGCATTTACATTAAGATTATGAAATTACTTGTTTAAAACCCTAGGAAGTCTAGCACATGTTATTGTCCTAGCTTTAAAAGCCTTCACCTACTAGATTTTGCTAAGAAACCGATTTTTCTTGAAGCCTTTGCTAGGGCCTTGCCATTGCAACACCCTAGTATTTATTGTTTCATTTTAGCCGTCATTTGCTTCATCTTTGAGGTGAAGGAGGAAAATTACTAAGGCCTAGGGTTACCTACACCTTAGTAGCAATTTTCCCCTAGGGTTTGGTAGTTGAAGCCTTGGCTTACCAACACTTCAACTACTAATCTCTCTTGTCTTTGACTGTCCTACTATCATCATTTTCCTTCAACATTTGCTGCCACCTAATTGACTCCATTTGCCCTAAAAGCACTAGTCTAAGACTTCTTATTGAGTGATTGATCAAAACAACCATCAAAACCTACACCTTGAGCTTTCTACTAACCACTTCTAACATTTGAATAGCCTAACCTACTAACTTTATTGCTACTGTTACTAAAGTAAGCTACAGCCATATTTTGCAGCATTAAAAGCTTCTAAAAGCAATTGAAAAAGTTGATTAATGCATTGCCTTATTTGCTTATGATGAATGCTAGTGTTGTGATATTGATGATTGATTATTCTTGGTCATTTTGAAGCTATTCTAAGGCACTTATTGTGAAGTATTGTCTTATAAATATTGCTGCTATAAATTTCTGCAGGGATGATTTTAGGGGCTAAATTTCGCTCATGGGCTAATTTTCCATGGTTTTTCCAAAAATGAGATTCACTATTTTAAAAATTATTTGCCCAAATTCTATAGGATAAAATTATTTTACCTTAAAAATCGCCAAAATTTTATAAAAACTATATAAAATACTTAGAAATTTGAATATTTTTATAAAAAATCGCCAATCATTTATAGTTAGCATATGAAGGATTAGTAAGATTCGCCAAGGTTTCTAAATTTTAAAATAAATTTCCATCCTTAAAATCATCCCTGAATTTCTGTTTACTTCATCATTATATCAGCCAATTGCTTTTATTGAGAAAGTATGTGGTTTTATGAAGTGCTAACGGCAAGTTGTACTTTCAAAATATATAGTTTCTTGTTGCTTTGTTCCGTGCAGGTACATCTTGATATATTATCACTTCATTGGTTATAACCCCGAGACTTTCTGATCAGTGGTGACTTGTGAGAGGGGACCTTTTAATAGCCATCTTGACCTTGCCTTCTCAAACCCCTAGGTCACCGGGGATGTCTCCCCTGGGCCTTCAACCCTAAATAGAAAGAGGAATCCTATTGAGGTGACAGTGATAGGATAACCTCAAGTTACGCCGATTTGCTTTCCATTTACCTTTCTTTTGATCAAAGTACAAATTGTGCGATAACACTCCCTATTACTCACTGGGAGCTTTCTTGCTGGTGTCTTGGTTCCCTCTTGCTGGGTTATGGTGCCATGACCTTCCCTCTTGTTGTGTTAAGGTGGTGCGGACCTCCATCTAGCTGGTTAAGGTGCTGCGGCCTCCTCCTTGTCCCTCTTCAAGCTGCCACTGGTTACTCTAAGGCTGCCATTGTCTCCTCTTCAAGCTACTGCTGGTGTCTTTTCTTGTTGCCCCTGGTGTCTCCTGCATGTTGCCTATGCCTACCAGTTTTTGTTGTAGGGCTTGATGAGACAAGCCCTATGCTTGCGTCCTATTTTACTGTAGCTTTACAATACATGTTGGACAGCTTTTGTTTGAGCCTAATTGTTGTCTTTGAGGTTTTTATATCAGTCCTACTTATGTTGATTGGTATTTGAGTTCTTCTTGGAAAACTGTCCACTTAGATCATGATGAGATCAAACCCTTGAGGGTTTTGATCCATGACCTTTAGTATCTTTTTCTGAGCATACATAAATGAGGACAACAACAACCATCTAAGGTAAATCTGATCTATGTTTTGGTTAAGGTAATATTTTGTTTTTGCTAATAAGTGGATCTGTTCTATATTTAAGTCATTGTTCAGAATTATTTTTATTAGCCAGTGATCAGATCTGTTCTTGCTCAGAATTGTTTTCTCTATTGCTTAGATTCATTGTTTTATTTCTGTGATCAATCTACTTCAGAAAATTTTGATTTGACTGCTGATCTATATCTACAGTAGTGAACAAATTTAAAAGAATGTTTCTGTTGTAGTTTTTCTTTAAAATCTAACTCTCTTCTCCCACATGTGTGACTCATCACTCTTCCTTGTCTCACACTTCTCTCCGTGCGTGAGGCTCCTTACCCTTCGCTCCTAATCCCTAGCGCTTCTCCTAAGAGCCTCCCTAAGCTTCCCAACCTCCACACGTGGGTCTCTATTCGCCCATTCCTCACTCTCTCCCTATTATTTGGGGTGCAATCTTCATTCTCTCACTCTCATGCGTGAGGTATAACCCTTCCCTCTCCTCCATAACTCTCACAGATGGCGCATATGGCCTTCTTCATGTACTCTTGACTTAGCATGCACCTATTTTCTTCCCTCTTCCTCACATAACTTATTCTCCCATGCGCCATCCTCCTAAAATTTAGGGTGCATTACTCTCTCTTTCCTCTTATACATGCCTTCACTTCCATTTTGGCTCTCACACGTGGGGGTTTGACTCACTCTCTTACTCCACTTATGCGCATGTGTTGTTCACTCTTACTCCCTTTCTCATGCACATACCTTCCTTATTTACCCACACACACACCCTCATGGTCTCTTTCAGTAAAGTGTGCCCCTCATAGCTATATATTGGAGTGAGCTACATTGATTTATGGCTGGATTTTTGGAGCACATTCATTACTCTTTCTCTCTCTTCTCATTCTTCCTAGACTAGCTACTCTTTCTTTGTGTAAAGACATCATAGTGCTGGTTCTTGTGCTTGTTGATGTGGTGAAATCAGCGTTTTGGCGACCATTAATAAAGAAGTGCTGTGTTTTTTCTTGTGATCTCTCTTGTCAGTATTGTGATCTCTCTTTATTCATTGAATTAGTAGTTCTTAGCCATTTATTGTGATAAATTAGCTATGCATTGAATCTCCTTTTTCTTTCATCTTTCTCACGCTAACGCTGCAGGGTCCCTCCAAGCAAATTTAAACTAACTTACGCTAACGCTGTAGGGTCCCTCCAAGCAAATTTAAACTATCTTTTCCTAATTCCTTGGCAGAGTGTTTACACACTGCCCAAGGCATATTTTCTGTGGTTTTTTGTGTGTTTTTGCGGAAAATCAGGTTCAAAATCAGCAGCCTGGTACCTAGGGACTCCCCCCTGAGGTTGGCATGCACCAACCCAAACGGAGAAGAGGTTTGCTCATGACAATTTGGGGCATTATTTCCTTGAATTAGCCACTTTTCCATTGCTGATTTATGCATATATCAGATTTGATTGGGGGGTGAAAAAGTGTGCTAACAAATTGGCGCCGTTGCCGAGGAACGCAAGCATTGGTAACACGACATCTGGTGAGTTTTGATTTACTTCGGTATATTTTTCTAGACTCACCTAGCGACTCCACAAGATACGGGGGCGACTTCATAGGGGAACTTACGTAGATCTTCCCGATACGATCCCTCTCAAGGACTATTCCCATCCCTTAGTGAGTTGGAGCAACTATTTTGGAGTAGTTCTTTCATCACACCCACCACTAGTTCTGCTCTCACAGTTGGTTCAGTTGTTGTATCATCGGTTCAGGTATCTCTTCCATTCACTACTACTACCAACACTATGGCAAGTACTTCGGCCTCTCTGGGATCATCTAACTCTACCCCATCCTCATTTGCTTCAACTGTTTCAAGTTTTAGTGCTTCAAGTGTTTCAAGTTCTAGCAATATGGAAGCCATGTTTGCTTTTACTACTTATGCTCCTTTAGACATAACTGTAATTGCGGGGAAACCCAATGCCATTCCTACTACTAACTATGTTGAAAATCTTCCTAAATTCCAAGGAAATAATTGTGAATGCAGAGGATCATGTGAACCAATTCCTGAAAGTATGTGATGGCATGTCAATTGAGCATGAAGATGTTTGTGTTAACTTTGGAAGGTGAAGCACGCGCATGGTATAAGGGTCTTCCGAACAATTTTATGGACAAATGGAATTCATTCAACACCGAATTCTTACAAAGATGGGGCAACAAACAAGATACTTCTCTCTTACTCAGAAATTTTGCAAATATTAACAAGAAAGAGAATGAAATTGTCCAGGAATTTAATAGACGTTTTTCTAAAGCTTATCATAAAATTTGTGCTACTATTAGACCTAATGCTGATTTTGCTTTGATTTCTTATCTAGAAAAATTTGATGGAATTTTGGGTGTATTGATGATGCAAAAGAAGCCGTAGACTTTGGGCTCAACTTTCAACAAGGCAATAAAAACTGAGAAACACTTTTCATCTGCCTTGAAGGTGCAAGTTCCCCTTTCACACTTGCTTGATCCACAAGATAGGAGGACCTCAAACCCCCCTGTGCCACCCCTATTAGAACCTAAGCAGGAGGAAGAGAGAACCAAAGATGTATCTTTTGGTCTACTAAATGACCTAAGTAACAAGGGGGTGAAGATTGAGAAAATGCTATAGAGTCAACTTGTTATTACACCTCCAAAGCCTTTTCAATAGAAGAAACCTTTTCAGTATGCCAAAAAATCCGATGAGCATAAACCCCTAGCGCAAACATCCAGAACCAACTACCTTGACTATGCATCATCCAGTATATATTTCCGAGCATGTAGACTCCCTCACAGTGAAGCATCGTGCGTTTTCTTTGCTCAAGCTGTGCACCTATTCCAGTAGGAAGATGATCAGTCTGGCGAGAAAGAGCACATTCTCAATGTCGTGGTCGAGTTTGATAACATGGATGAATCACATACGTTTCAAGTGTCAGATGCCAGCCAGGTAAGACCTCATAGTGCTTTTCAAGTTGATCCTAATCATTGGAAATATTTGCACGTGGATATGCAACGAGTTGACATACGAACGATTACTTCAGAGGACATCCAAAGGGATAATGCAACTGGCGTAGTTCATGTAGAATATTGAATCGTTTCACTATAACCTTTAAAAATACCAAGAAGAATAACCAAGAAAGATAGAGTTCCAAGAATTGACACCAAGAAAACACCAAGTAAAGATCTTCTATTAAATGGCTCCATTAATGATCTCCAACAATTCACAACAATTTGGAATCAAAGGAGTGCCTTTATTTATAGATGAGGCTCGCAACTCCTTCCCATTCTTTATTCCCTAAAATAAGCGTAAGAAAATAAAATAAATTGACTTGTCATCCACATAATTTGGAGACTAAGTCAAATTACAATTAAATGATGCTTTACATGCTAGAAACCCTCATAAAAGGGGACAACCTCCACAAAATGTTCTCAAAGAATGCTCAAATGATGTACATAAATCCTTGAAATATGTCTCCAAAGCATGACCATGTCCTTACCTAATGTCAAGGCACCTCCATGAAGCATGGGAGTGACCCTTCAAGTGAAGAAATGGGTCATAAAACCCCCAACAATAAAAATGACGTGAAGCTTCTAAGAGGGTCGATTTGGCTACAAGATACAACGTTCCATCAAAAGTGACTTTGGCGGGCCTCAAAATATGGCATGGCAAGGAAGGATCCTTGGCCAACCTAGCTCTAACTTCTTCCTTCAAGCAAGGGGACGACCTTACCCCAAGTCAAATAAAGCCCTTCTTAGTGGACAACTTCTTCCATTTCTTCAACAAGTAATCAAAAGTGTGATCAAAAGCCCCTCCACATAGCAAGGGATGAGTGCCATGTCATCATCTTCAATTGCTAAGTCACATAAGTGACCTCCACATCATCCAAGTGGCTCAA
Source organism: Picea sitchensis (assembly GCA_010110895.2). NCBI lineage: Eukaryota > Viridiplantae > Streptophyta > Pinopsida > Pinales > Pinaceae > Picea > Picea sitchensis. The sequence continues at coordinate 6,997 of SNQJ01S0153090.1, read as the reverse complement.
TATATACCCCACGACTGTCATAAAGTGCCCCAAGACAGGTTGGCCCTCCTTTAGTGAAGAAAATGCTTTAAAAAAGTGCCAAAGGAGGGGGTTGTTCTGACATCTAACACATGGCAAGTGTAGAGGAGGTCTATGTGGAGGAAAACAACTTGTCCATGCCTCAGAGAGTGTGATCAATGCCTCAAAATTTGTGATATGCCTCAAAAGATGTGAAACTGCCTTGTGAAATGTGACATTGGATGATCAAGTGTTGAGTCATCTCCGATGGCCAAAATGTGGTTACATACATAAGAAAGAGAGGATTCATGTGGGTAAGTGTGCTAAACCCTGGGTGTGACAACCCTTACAAAGTGAAATCACCTTTTACATAGCCAAATAATAAGTGAATAGTTAGGGCCTTGTAAATCATGTATCCTAGTAGATCCACCTCAGAATGCTCACATACCTACCTAGGACAGAAATGCTCAACTTTAAAGGGAGTTACCACCTTCAAGGGGTAGTCGGCCATAGTAGTAAAACCAAGCACCCTGAGAATGGGGACCAAAAAGACATGCCATGACCATCCACCTAAGGGGATCTAGGTAACCTCTAACCAACACTTGTACATCAAGTCATCCCATCATGGCCACATAGAAATAAATCATTACACTTTGGGCACATCGAAGTGGTCACATCTCATGAAAATATGTAGGGTACATTGCAGAGAATCTGGGGTGTAACAAGTTGAAGTAGAAAGATATTACAGAATACAAGTGAACAATTCAACTCAAGCATCATAGAACTCAAGTGCACAAACTTTTGATTTTGTTGAAGATATAAGGTACCTAGTTTTTAGTAATCTAGGGAAATTTGTTGTAGTAAGCAACTTGTTTATGCCTTGGTTGTAACGTCCCCTGGCTTAACTGGGGAACATTACTACATGGAAAACACATAAATTCAAAAATTTTCTACTAACTAAATTCCCATAGGTTACCAGCTATGAATTATACACATATTTAACTATTTTTGGATATCAATAACTATATGCAACTACACCATGCTGAAATGACATGAAAGCAACAAATAAACTCATCTACAACAACATATAAATCATTCCCATTGACAGAGTAAAATGCACAACAATTAAACTCATAAATTAACTCAGAAAACATATAAACACTTATCTTTTAAAACAATTGTGCAACCAGTTGCTTGGGATGGACTTTCCACGCAACTATAGACTTGTTGTTCCAGATCTCAATAGCAAGTCACCCCCAAGTTGGGGCTAGGAATCCACAAGAAAAGGGTGTCTCACACTGTCCACTCAGAGCTCAAATATCCCACAACCCACTGGTATTCTCCTACAACTATCTCGATTTCTACTAGCTCTTCCTCTTGACCTACCCAACTCAAGGAATGTACCCCTTCACTGCTCTCAGTCCATCAGGCATCCCATTTGTTTAATAGGGTCTCTCTGGCAGAGGTAACCATGAATCTCACTACTGTCCACAAAATTATGTTTTGTTTTTCTCATTACGTATTTTGTTTGAATCCTAATTGTTTTAACTATTTTAAAGTCTCTTAATATTCAAAATTGCCATTGTGTTTAACTAATAATTAGCCTGGATGTATTAACTTCGAAGTGTGTATGAGAGTATTTTAGGTGGTGCTATAAAGTGTCCACCTTAAGTCACAGATGTAATAGAGATGCATTACTGAATTTGTCATCTTGGTTCTTCTGTTTCCATGTGCCTAATATCCACATATAACAAGATTTGATCGTGATTGTTATTAGTATTATAATTTGTCTCAAGCTATAACTTGCAAATGTCAACAAGTCATGGAATAACCATGATAACTGATTAATGTTTTACTGTTTGGTTGTAGTTTTAGAGCTCACCCTTATTGGGTTGTGCTTCAAACTTGAGATTCATTGTATCAGGAAATATTGTTTTAACATTACACTCACTTCATATATTTTTGTTACCTACCCAAGAAATTGAGGACGTGTATTGTATTAACTGATTCACATTCACATTCATTGCATTGCATTGCTTGGAATGTTTGTTTCAGGCACATGTTGTTTTGACATACTTCTTGTCTGCAATATGTACAGTAAATTTCCATGGATTAGAACATGCAGTTTTAATCTTTAAATATCATTTACGATGATTTTTCCTGAAAGGTACATAATGGAAAATTTTATTCATAGGCAAAGAGATTAAAGAATGTGCTTGAGGTGAACCTTGGATGGTGTTTTGGGAAAGAAGGCGGTGACAAACATGCAGAAAATGATGAGGTTTGTTGCACATTGGTTTTAATCCATGCCTGGCTGATTTTGACATTGTTGTAATATTCTCTTACTTGACTATATACTTGCAGTTTTCTCCTGTGGTTGTGACAGAGGAGGAGTTGATGCATGTTGAGCAAGATACACAAATATAGAATTTGGCGGTGCTGGAGATATATTCTATCCCAAAGATAACTATCTTGTATCATGTGCAAATTTTCTTTGCTCTGTTGAATATGGTGCTCTATGAGCATATCAGATATTTAGGAAATAATGGAATTAAATTAATTTCCATAAATGACCAAAAAGTGGTCAATGGGACTGTCAATGGAATCATGTATGGACATCCCATATAAGTGCTTAAGACATCTCCAGTTAAGTGCAAGCTAAAGGAAATGTATATGTACAAAGAGAAGACATATAACAATTCAGTGATGTACAACTGCCATCACATATTGCAGAATTTCATCATACCACTTAGCCTCACAGTTTCGATAAAAGTATAAAGGTTGCATATTTCTTCCTTGATGAGGCTTTCACTTTCTCTGGGTAAGCAAATGTTGAGCTGGTCACAATTTATAGTTTCTGAACAAATTGAAGAAAAACCATCTAGTTCTGTAACTTGAGACTGGCTATGAAAAGTCCCTTCTGTGTACAACTTAATATTATTTCTTTAACATGTTATTGTAAACCAATATTTAGCATAAACCGAAGACATGCTATCATTATGCTAGAATCACTTTTCCAATACTGTTAAGGTTTTCTTATATGAAAATATGTTCACAATAAGAGGGATCTCTATGTCAGATTGGTGCATATGTCATTCAGTTATATTTTCATTGTATTACTTGTTGGCATGGT
>SNQJ01S0153089.1:21509-32215 GCA_010110895.2 Picea sitchensis | reverse complement strand
ACTTGAAAAGGTAAAAAGTAACTCATTGAAGAATTAGAACACTTGAGGTTGAGTTAGGAGTTGAACCTAAGGGTTAACTAACTCAAAAGAGAAATAGAATGGAGGTATAAAGGAAAGTCTAGGGCGCACCTCTCACTCATCTTCGATTATTATTGCAAATTGCTTTTGGGCTCTTGAGTACACAGTTTTGAGGGTTTTGAGAATACAAACCCTAGAGGACAATTCGGTGGTGAAAGATTCCACCTATCTTGTTCCAAGCTTGGTCTCGGGGATGAAATACTCCACCCACACCATTCTACAACAAGTACAGGTATCATCACTCATCCAGGACATTTGCAGGCCGTACCCTTGAGGGTTTTCAACAGGGGGGTGCACCATTCTTTGAAGGAAGTTCGATCCAAGAGATTGGCAGGGCTTTTGGACATTCTGGAACTTGGGTTTTTCTTGCAAGACCTTGATCACCAATTCTAGTGTATTTTGAGAGGGCTATTCCTGCCAAGTGATTTCCTAGAGCATTGGCACGACTTGGAGAGAAGGAGGGCGCTATTGAGATTCAGATCTAGTAAGTTTGGAGGAGTAAAACTTTAGATCTCTCCTTGAGACTTCACCAGGATTGTTTGGAGGAGTAAAACTTTAGATCTGTGGAGAGTTTCACAGTGATTGGAGGTCTCCTTCAACAGGGTCTAAATATTAGGGTTTGACAACATTCCGAAGGGCGCAGTTTTACTCAAGGATTCAACATTTGGAGAAGCAGATTTGGACATTTCAGCTTGAGGCTTCAGGAAGGGTTTCTACTTGCCTTGATCTATCATTCTGCAGATTTTGGTGTCATTTGGAGGCTTCTAGCAACTAGGCTGAAATATTGGATCTTCACAGCTATTCAAGAGGGCATACCTTCAACCAGGGGGTTTGGCCTTGACCCTGGTTCGTCTTGTATTGGGCTTCATCTTGTATTTAGCCTTTGGAGGATTGCATCTTCTTATCGGGAGAATGTTGTAGCAGCTCATATCTTATCTATTGGATCCATCTGATGTTATTCCAGATATACATCCTTATTGTATCAGGTTCTTGCTTATTATATCAATAAAGGTCAAATCTATGTTGTTTGGTTCCATATCCGGTGTTGCTTGTCATATCTTGTATTTCCACTGTTATATCTTTAGATCTATGCTTGTTAACTGAAATTGTAAACCCTAAGACAAACTCAAGAAGTAAACCTGCAAGCAAACACACACACATCAGTTAAACAATGAGTAGTTAGCGTTCCAAGTGAAAAAATTGGCTTGGGAACATTACAGTGGTATCAAAGCGTTGATCCTCCCATCCTATGAGGGTTAGCGCATGAAAAAGTTCAGTGGAATTTATATGGGTAGTAGAAGGAAACAGACAGGTGAGGCAGAGGCTGAAATGGAAGGGTCAGGTGAGGATAGTGAGCCAAAAATTCTAGCAGGAATCACTAGGGACTTACAACATTCCATAGAGGTGTCACAGAGTAACCTTGTACATCACCTGCAGGAAAACCAGAAGACAGTATGTAGGGGATAGACAAAGATGGAAGAGACCTTGAAAAGGGTAAGTGAGAGCCAAAAGTTGATATCACAGCTTCTAATGTAGATGACTCATGGGAGAAAAGGTCCAAAAACCTATGACAACAGGGAATCTAGTGGATCTCATGGCGGGAATAGACATCAGCAGGAGCATGTTCCCTATTATCATACTGAGGGACAAATCCATGGAGGAGGTGCACCACAGGGACAGACGCACAACAGGACCACTCATAGGCCCTATCTACCCTCGTTTTTGGACGAACAGACACAACCATAATTCCAAGACGAAATTGAGGACGAGTTTGCACAGTATGTTAGGGAATATAGCTCACTGAGCATAACAATTCAGAGACAGATGACATTGGACCAGTATTGCGGATTTAAACTCAGGGGAAAAACCAAGTCGTACCACAGGAACAACTGAGTTAGAGCGCAGGGCTGGAAAAATGGAGATCCCCTATTTTGATGGGTCTCCCAAGATGACTTCACAGGCTTGGGTGCAAAAACTGGATACTTACCTGCAGCTTAACCTAATGAGAGAGATGGATGCCATCAATTTTTCCACCATGTACTTGGAGGGCAAAGCTCATGACTGGTGGTACCATGGGTAGACATGACTTAGCACATGACTTAGCACAGGACTTCTATGTTATGGGCCTCCCAGATACAAACATCGTCCTTGGAGTTCAGTGACTTAGTACATTGGGACCAATCACCACCAACTACGAAACCATGGAGATGTCTTTCACAAAAGAAAGTGGGAAAAAGGTAGTTCTCAGGGGCATGTCTGGAAACATAGACAAAGTGGTTACAACAAAGCACATGGAGGCCATTTTCATAAGAGAGGACATTGCATATGCTTTTAAGTGTAGGATTTCAATACGTGTGGACAAGAAGGGCAAGGTTCACTATGCACAAGACATTCAGAGAATCATTGACAAACATAGCAAGGTGTTTGGACCCATTCCACAGGGAGCACCTCTGGATAGGGGGTTTGAGCATATAATTGAGCTGGAAGAGGGAGCTAAACCAATCATTACCACTCCCTATAGACACCCAAAGAAGTACAAAGATGAGATAGAGAAGGCTATCAAAGAATTGTTAGACATGGGTCATATTAGACCGAGTTCCAGTCCCTTTGCATCTTCAATGGTACTAGTAAAGAAGAAGGATGGAACTAGTGATTACAGGGCACTGAACAAGAAAACAATTAAGAACAAGTACCCCATTATGAGGATTGATGAGCTATTGGATGAGCTTCATGGGTTTGTTTACTTTACCAAGATTGACTTGCGCTCTGGCTATCATCAGATCAAAATGAGGGAGCAGGACGTCCCTAAGACTGCCTTCAGATGTCACTATGACCACTATGAATTCCTGGTGATGCCATTTGGATTGACTAATGCACCAGCCACATTTCAATCTTGCATGAATCACGTCTTCAACAAGCAGTTGAGGAAGCACCTCCTAGCGTTTTTTGATGACTTGTTGATCTATAGCAGGACTTGGGAGGAACATATTCAGCATGTGGAACAGATTCTAGCCATCATGGAGGACCAATCCTTGTATGCAAAGGAGTCCAAATGTGAATTTTGAATGACAGAGGTCCTCTATCTAGGGCACATCATTGGAGTAAAAGGGGTAGAGGTACACCAAGAGAAGATCCAATCCATACTTGACTGGCCCACACCTAAGACCCTTACAGTGTTGAGGGGATTTCTTGGCATTTGTTGCTATTACAGGAGATTTGTCAATGGTTTCGCACAACTTTGTGCACCCTTGACCGATTTGACCAAGAAAGGGGCCTTCATATGGAGTTCAGAGTCACAGTTGACATTTGAAAAAATGAAAAAGGTAATGAGCACATGCCCATTTTTAACTCTACCAGATTTCGGCCAACCCTTCACATTGGAGTGTGATGCCTCCGGAGAGGGCATTGGGGCAGTGCTTATGCAGAATAGGCACCCACTTGTCTATGAAAGCTGAAAGTTGAGGGGCCCTAAGATTCTCTACACTATCTATGATAAAGAAATGTTGGCCATTATGCATGCATTGGCCAAATTCAGACAATACTTGGTAGGGGCAAGATTTGTAGTGAGATCAGATCACAATAGCCTTAAGTACTTTTTGGAACAAAAGGACTTAAATGAGAGGCAACATAAGTGGTTTAGAAAAATACAGGCCTATGATGTTGACATTGAGTTTGTCAAGGGGAAGAATAACGTAGTGGAAGATGCATTATCATGCCATTAGTTTATGTTATGATCGATATTTCAGTTGACTGGAAGGCCACCTCTTAGTAGAATACTCAGAAAACCAGTTTGAATTTCAGTTGATGGATCGACAGATACAGGATGACAACTTCATAATCATAGATGACATCATCTACTACAAGGGCCTAATTTTCTTGGTTCCTGAGTCAACCTTTAAGGCCAAGGTACTGCAAGCATGTCATGATTCACCGGTGGCAGGGCACCAAGGAATTGTCAAGACATATAGGCAGGTAAGGGAAAGGTTTTCATGGAAAGGTCTCAAATAAGATGTGATGTGCCACATCAAGGAGTCCACTACTTGCCAGGAAAACAAGGATGAACACACACATCTAGAAGGACTGTTACAACCTCTACCCATACCATATAACAAATGGGAAAGCATCTCTATGGACTTCATCACGGGATTGCCAAGGGCACAGGGAAAATATTGTATTTTCATGGTGGTGGGCAGGTTAACTAAATTTGCGCACTTCTTCTCCATTGCCACAGACTTAAGTGCCGCACAGGTTGCAGATTTGTTCTTTAGGGAGATCTTCAGACTACATGGTTTACCCAAGACCATTGTTAGTGACAGGGATAGCCGATTTATGAGCACCTTTTGGAAGGAATTATTCAGGATGGTTGGTACAGCCTTGAACCCTAGCACTAGTTACCACCCTTAGACTGATGGGAAAACCGAAATAGTCAACAAGTGGGTGGAAGGATACCTTAGAAATTATGTAGCAGGGCAGTAGAAGGCATGAGTTAGGTGGCTACACCCGGGGGAATATTGTTACAACACCACTTATCATACGTCCATTGGTATGACTCCATTCAGGGCCCTGTATAGTTATGACCCTCTCTCCTTTGTAGAGATTGCCTTTGGTGATAGCAGAGCTCCTATGGTACAGGATTGGATGCAACAGAGTCGGGACATACTCAGAGAACTAAAGGATCACCGACAAAGAGCACAAAATCAGTAAAAGGTCCAGGCAGACAAGAACAGGGTAGAGTGTGCATTTGAGGTTGGTGACCTGTTCTACTTAAGGCTCCAACTGTACAAACATGCTTCGATGAAGAGGAGTGGAGAAGAAAATCTCAAACCTTGATTCTTTGGGCCCTACAGGGTCAACATAAAGGTAGGGGCCGTGGCTTATGAGCTTGATCTTCCACAGGGCAGTAAGATACACACCGTTTTCCATTTGTCATGCTTGAAGAGGGCCATAGGCCAACACATCACTCCAATTCAGGTACTGCCACCCTTAGATGAGGAATGGGCAATTGATATTGGTGCCAGAAGAGATACTGGAGGCTCGGGAGAAGAATCTAAGGAGGAGGAGCATCAAGGAATACTTAGTCAAATGGAAGGACTTGCCTATTGAGGATGCTACTTGGGAGAGTGAACAAGTGATACAGGAGACAGGTGCAGAATTGCTTGTGGACAAGCAATTCCTAGCAGGGGAGATTGTAATGTCCCCCACCTCTTGATGAAGAGGATTGGAGGGACTTAGTAGTCTAGTCACCCCCACTAGACTATAGTCTCATGCAGCAAGGGGAAAAGTCAACCAGACTCAACCTTATACTATTAAGTTGACTTGAAAACGTAAAAAGTAACTCACTGAAGAATTAGAACACTTGAGGTTGAGTTAGGAGTTGAACCTAAGGGTTAACTAACTCAATAGAGAAATAGAATGGAGGTATAAAGGAAATCCTAGGGCGCACCTCTCACTCATCTTGGATTATTATTGCAAATTGCTTTTGGGCTCTTGAGCACACAATTTTGAGGGTTTTGAGAATACAAACCCTAGAGGACAATTCAGTGGTGAAAGATTCCACCTATCTTGTTACAAGCTTGGTCTTGGGGATGAAATACTCCACCCACACCATTCTACAATAGCTACAGGTATCATCACTCGTCCAGGACATCTGCAGGTCGTACCCTTGAGGGTTTTCAATAGGGGGGCACAACATTCTTTGAAGGAAGTTCGATCCAAGAGATTGGCAGGGATTTTGGACATTCTGGCTCTTGGGTTTTTCTTTGAAGACCTTCATCATCAGTTCTAATGCATTTTGAGAGGGCTATTCCTGCCAAATGATTTCCTAGAGCATTGGCACGACTTGGAGAGAAGGAGGGCGCTATTGAGATTCAGATCTAGTAAGTTTGGAGGAGTAAAACTTCAGATCTCTCCTTGAGACTTCACCAGGAGGTTTCCCTTGGCCTGATATATCATCCTAGAGAGTTTCACAACGATTGGAGGTCTCCTTCAACACAACCGAAATATTAGGGTTTGACAACATTCATGAGGGCGTAGTTTTACTGGAGGATTAAGCATTTGGAGTAGCAGACTTGGACATTTGGGCTTGAGGTTTCAGGAAGGGTTTCTACTTGCCTTGATCTATCATTATGCAGAGTTTGGGGCCATTTGGAGGCTTCCAATAGCTAGGCCGAAATATTGGATCTTCACAGCTATTACGGAGGGTGTCCCTTCAACCAGGGGGGTTTGGACTTGACCTTGGTTATTCTTATATTGGGCTTCATCTTGTATTCATCCTTTGGAGGCTTGCATCTTCTTATCGGGAGCATTTTGTAGTAGCTCATATCTTATCTATTGGATCCATCTGATGTTATTCCAGATCTACATCCTTATTGTATCAGGTTCTTGCTTATTATATCAATAAAGGTTAGATCTATGTTGTTTGGTTCCATATTTGGTGTTGCTTGTCATATCTTGTATTTCCACCGTTATATCTTTAGATCTATGCTTGCTAACTGAAACTCTAAACCCTAAGACAAACTCAAGAAGTAAACCTGCAAGAAAACACACACACATCAGTTAAACAGTGAGCAGTTTGTATTCCAAGCGAAAAAATTGGCTTGGGAACATTACAAGGAGCATGTGTGGGCACTGTTGTTTTTGATTAGGTAGAAGCCCCACACATTTTTACAACTTGGGGAAGCATGATGTCACCAGGGTAGAGTCAAGGTGGGCATAGTTTTTCATGCTTAGGTAGAAGCCCCAACTTGGCTTCAACTTGGAAGCATCCTAAAAGAATAAAAGAAAACAAATGGGCTTGGAAAAAGGTTGCATTGAAAACGAAGGTGCAACACACCCTCTACAAAGGCACCCATAAGTGAGACACTACAACCCCTTATATGTCATGAACCCCATGTCCAAAGTCTTCCCTTCATCCATGACACATCATCCACATGATTTAGAAGGAGGTCCCCTCAGTAAATACCCCTAAACTTGAGGAAAGATTCACCCAATAGGTCGTTTTGTCAACCCTCCCATTCCTAAACTTAGCAAATTGCATAGGGTCTTTGAGCATTAATTTATTTTGATGACATGGTTTGGATGTACTTGCTTAGATGGATCTTTTATTGATTGATTTACTTATCATGATGCTTTTATTTGAGATCCTTGGAGAGCATATCCATTTGTCTTTGCAGGACCCAGCTAGTGGACAATTTTGGAGGAACAAGCCTAGCTTGGGCTTCCATGGGGCTTGAAGCCTGTTATCCCCATTTTGTGGGATAACTAAGGATATCATGTCTTGAGGCCCTTGGGTTGCAGATATGGAGTGTCGAGAGACTACATGACCAACAAAATCCACTTGCACAGATGGAGACTCTTCTCACCACTATATAGGTCAAGATTTTCAGATGGCATCCACCACACCGGTTGGCTTTGGAGAGGCACTAGGCCTTGCTCCATGAGATACATGTCAGGTATTATGGTGAGTGTCATTTCAATATTTGAGGCATTTGAGTATGTTGTATCTTAGACTGCTTTACTTTAGATTTCATGACATATGCTTGGACATTATGCCCTTTTCCCTGTTTCACCTTGGTGGTTGACATTGTGCCCTAGTAAGTGGTCTTTCCTCGGGATGGGTTTGCTACTAGGAACTCCCTTGAAGATCCATCGTACCATTCCCGATCATGCTTACCACTTATGATCACTTAAAACCCCCCCATTTCCTTATCTCTTGGGATTTTAGGGTGTATTGACCCAAGAAGGGGTTGTCCCTCATTCTATGGGAAGAGGGGGCTAAAGGCCCAGAGGGATTGTTTTTGGGTAAAAGATAAAATCCTGTTTATGAAAATTCCAGATGCTTCATCCAGGGATCACCCAAAAAGCAATGAAGCACTTATCTATAGGAAAAGGGGGATTCATAAGAATAATGATTATGAATGCTTAAAGGGTTAGTTAGAGGATAGGAGGTCTCATCACGAGCCGGCTTATCGTGATCATGGATATCTAGTGGTATGACATTACCATCATCTGGTCACCAAGCCAGGGTAATGGCTCTCAATTACATGGTTGAGAGAAAGGGGGTCTCATCACGAGCCAACCTTCTCATTTTCATTAGGTATTTGTGAGTGAAACTGTTATTATCTAGACACCACGCCAGGACAATGGGCTTCAACATGTCCTTAAAATATGAAAGAAACAAAGTATGGAAAACCTATGGGCTTGGAAAAATTGAATTGCAAATGAAGGTGCCACACACCCTCTACAAAGGAGACACTACAACCACTTGCCCATTGAGTCTTAATCCTTAACCACTTCATCCACTTTACATGGATTAGAGAGGGATCACTTGGGAAATGCTCCTTGACCTAGGAAAGATCTATCTAGGAAACCTTGTCAACCCTCCCATATCAAAGCTTGGAAAGTCGCATAATGTCTTTGAGCAGTTACTTGTTTGACAGGGTAATCTTTGATGCACATGCTTAGGTGGAAAAATTATTGGCTTGATTTACTTATCATGATATTTTGACTTGAGATCCTTGGAGGGCATGTTTATTTGTCTTTGCAGGACCTAGTTGGTGGACAGTTTTGGAGGAACAAGGGCCTGCATGTCGGATGAGAGGAATGTACCTTTGGAGGCCTAGAAGATGACTTGAGAGACATGACCTAGCCCTCACATGCCAATCGTTTTGACTAGAAGAGGAAAAAAGTTATCTTTTGGAGGCTTGACGTCATGATTGAGGGGATTGAGGTGGTGATGGCTACACATGGCACGTTTTGAAGGAAGAAACCCTTGGATCATGAAGAAGAAGGTTGGATTAGAGACACATGGCCTTTGGAGGCCCAACCCTACCATCTCCAATTCAACGTTTATCCTAAAAGTGCCAAAACATCCCTCCTAAAGGGGTGATGCCACTCTTAGGGTTTTCATTTGTTTAAAAAATAGAGTTTAAAGTGAATTGTTTAATATTATTTGTGTAAAGGGGCAAGGTTAGGGTTGTTGACCCCTAGTCTTGTGGTTTACCCTAATATTATGTGGGAAAACTATGTTAGTGACATTTTGTATAAATAGAGAGCATAAGATCTCATTTTAGATATAACTCTCCTTTTGTGAGAGGATACTTGTGTTAATGTTTAAGCCATTATTATAGTTCTTTTCATTTCAATAGATAACAATAGCATAACACAAGATCACTGAGAAATACACAATCACAAGAGACAGAACATTTATCCTGGGAAACCCTCTAGGGGAAGAAAACCCAGCAAAACTTCCTTATTATAGATAGCCAATACAATGGCAAGAGATAACTCAAACTAATACAGAAGATCCTCTCCCAAAGATGCGCAACTCTCTCTCCTTATTTTCTAACTGCAATTCCAAAACTTGTCTCTCAAAATGAGCAAGTGAGGCGCTAGCCTCCTTATTTATACAAGACTAGCACGTGTGAAGTGTCTCTTCACTAGCAGGGTTGACTTCTCCAACTGGGTGGTTATAACCACCTTTATTATATTTCGAGGCCTCTTGATATATTCTGGGGCCAACTTCTTCTTTTGCCTTTTACAATTACATTATGACCAATCCGCAAAAGGGGATTTGGTCCTTTTACTATAGCCGACATGATCAATCCACAATGGGGATTGATCCAATGAATAATATATCAAATAATAATAATAATACACTTTGCAGTTACATTATTTTAACAACTTGGACTGGAATTTTTTCTATCTTTGGCTAGTTTCTCTCTTCTTCTCATGTATGGCTATCTCTTTGGTTATTGGTTGATTGAAGTGATGCACTAGCCTTTGAAGGCTCTTCTTTGCTATTGTGGTGATTTGTCTTAGCTTTTTTCCTTGAATTGGTAAGGCTTTTTTACATTGTGCTATCATTTGTTATTCAAGTCAAGGTTATTTGCTAGAGCTAGGTGGGAAGTATAAGGGCATACACCCCCACCTTAGTCTCCATCATTTTATGCTTACATTTATTGGTTGAATAAGCGTTTGCTAAGAGAAGTATAAGTGCATACACCCTCTTAGCCTAAACCCTAGCTAGGGATACTTGCCTTGGGGAGTAAGAGGATTTACGCCCCTAAGGAGGTAGTACCTCTACCTCATTTTTTGCTTGACTCCATTAACCTAATCATTAAAGGCACTAGTCATCACTTCTTGCATTGGAGACATAAAATTGTTGCTTTGGGAAACATGAAATTTCGCGATTTTGAAGTTGTTCCTAGTGGAATCAAATCTATTCCATGAATGCTTGCTTGAGCCACTAGGAAATTTCATTTCTCCAAGTATTTCTTGCTGTTGTTACAAATTTAACATATAGCCATTAGCGTTGCAAAAAGCCCTAACCAAACTCTTCAATAACTCCTAATTTAACCGTTGAAAATTGCCTAAAATATCCCCACATAATCTACTAAGTACAACACATCTTTTGGCAAGTTTTAGTGGTATAATATCTTGTTGTAATAACAAGTTTGTTACAGCCATAAGGCTGATAAGTATCAGTGCAGTTAGCTTTTTACGACAACCTTGCTTTTGTGCTAAAGTCTTGTTCTATCATTGTTGAGCTAAACTAGTTTTTACTAGCTTGTTTCGTGCTTATTCAATTGGACTTTTAGCACTTATATTGCATCCCTTCTTATCTTTTA
>SNQJ01S0153088.1:0-22818 GCA_010110895.2 Picea sitchensis | reverse complement strand
CGTAGAGGAATTTTCCTATAACAACTTCTAACACTACTTCTACAAGAAAACATTCTCATTCTCATAAACATAAGCCTGATATGTCATTAATTAAACTTGATGTAAAATTTGTTTTGCCTATGTATGATGGAGAAGTTAATGTTGAGAAACTTAATAATTGGGTTAGATAGATGGAGGTATATTGTAATTTGAATCAAATCAATGATGAGACAACCAAAATCAGATTGGCATCGCTTCGTATTGAAGGCACAACTCTCATCTAGTGGAAAAGTAAGATGCAACATGAAACTCAGCAAGTTAGTAAGACTTTCCCATCATGGCATTATTTTATTTCTTAACTTAGAAAAACATTCTATCCATTGGGATATAAGGAAAAGGATTTAATTGAATGGAAAAGTCTTAAGTTAAGAAAAGGACAATCGATGCAGGAATATACAGATGAATTTCATAATATGGCTTTGATGTTAGATGTTCCATTGAATACAAAAGAAACTCTTATGAAGTATATAGAAGGTTTCCTTGCTTATATTTGTAATATTGTATTTATGTTTGGACCTACTAATCTTGATGAGGTTTCTGTTCAAGCAACGTATATTGAAGCAGGGAAAACTAGAGTTGGTGTATCAGGGGAATTATCTTCAAATAAAGAAGGAAAAGGAAAAGGGAATGTGAAGAAAGAAAACTCAACGACATTGAAGGAATAGAAACTTGATTACAATCATTGCAAGAAAGAAGGGCACGATGATGAAAAATGTTGGAAATTGCACCCAGAGAAGAAACCAAAGTGGTTCAAAGAGAGAAAATGGAGGGAAAAAGTTGCAATGGTAGCACATCCAACACACTTGGGGTCATATTCAGGTGATGAGACTAATATCACAACAGTTGGTTTGTTATAAAATTGGTGATGGTTTTGATTCAAGAAGTAAATTGTTTCATATAAGGGTCATTATGAAACATACCGGGATTGGAACTTTGTTAGATAGTGGATCTCAAGCTAACTAAATTTTAGAAGAAGTGGTTAAAAAATTGGAATTAAAAACTAAAATGCATCACAAACCCTATTCACTAAATTGGATAAGCAAGAATCACAAATTTCCCATAACAAAGCAATGTGTCATAAAGTTTGCAATTACATATAAGTTTTTGGATGAAGTAATATGTGATGTGGTACCTATAGAAGCATGTGGAATGGTCTTGGGTAGCCCTTATTTATATGATCTCAAAGAAATATTCTTCAGGGAACATAATCAATATCGCTTAACTAAAGAAAGAGGGACGAAAATGAATATGTTGTGCATACTCATCATATCAAATGGAATCAAAATCTACTAAGGATGGAACTATTAAGAAGATGGCAATATACGAAACTTATGCCATAATTTGTCCCAAGTAAAAGAGTTGATCATAAGCATGAACATACAGGATGGTTGTAGAATGGATGTTAAATCATACTTTGCTTCAAGATAAGTTAATGCTCATTACAAAGCCCATTAAAACTATAAATGAGATAATATGTTTGTAGTCATATTTCTAATATTATCATTGCTAATGTTTTCTCTACATGGATGGTAGTGGATTCAATACGATGTGACAGGGTTCAAATGGCAAACAATATAATGTCAGTTGTCATGGCTATTATGCAATTGATTATATAATGTGGTGCACAAAACAGAGTTTAAAGACAAAGGATAATTAGGGAGGCCTATCTCGCACATGATGTCTATTTAATATCCTTTTGGAGGACCAAAAAGGTCTCAATGTAGAAGTGTGATCCAAATGGATCCAAAAGGCCAAAATTCAAAGTTCTCATGTGAGGAATGAGAACTAGTACCAGCCATTAGTGCTCTTCATTTCAATTTAAATGATTATTCCTTCCAAAATGGACTTTGTATATATAGAAGTTGTACAGTCTAAGTTTTCCCCAAGCGGTAAAAAAAGTCAGCAGGCTTGTACTACTAAGTATCCAACAATACATTTAAGCTTGTTGTAGTAAGATGATATCATCGAGATACCTTGGTAGCATCAACATCAATGATAATAGAGTACAGTGTGACTTAAGTATCATATATGAATTTGGCATTTCACGAAGTCTTCTATGCGGATAATTTGAATGATCTGGAATGGCTGATAACATGCATGATTACATGGTATTGACGTAGTGAGTTAAGAGGTTGGCGTAGCATATTATGTTGATTGTGCATGTGACTTTGTCGTTGATTGGTTTGGTACAAGCCAGTATTGCGGTGACAAATGGCCCAATCACATGGCACCTTGGCACCCGGATGCAGACCCCAATGGAGCTGGAGTCAAGAATTGTTGGACTCCAGTGGTTTTGAACCATGTACCTCGGCCTAAACAACAAAAGAGTAACCACAAAGGATCTGATGTTGAACTACAAATTAGGAATTTAACCTATATTCCAACACTGCTGTGGTTTTTGTTGTAATGTTGTATGGATTTTAGAAAGGATAATCCATGAGTGGATGAGGGCTTCCACATGAAGTGGGACTGACCAAGGCCTAAATGAAGAAGGGGCTACCCTTCAGCAGGGAGCCTTGGATTCCATGTAACCGGGGAGTCAAGTCCCAGGGGTTGGGTGCCATTTGGCCCTGGCTCCTGGGCACATGGGTGCTCACATGACCAGGAGCAGTTGAATAGGGGGAGCGTGCCAATATTTGGAGAAAGTGGGTTTTAAACTTTGGAAAAGGAGTTTTTATTTTTTAACTTGATTTTTGATGATTTTTCCCTTTTTTTTAGGATTTGGAGACCAGATTGAGGATAGATCTTGGGAGGAAGTTGGGATCTTGACCCCCAGCTCAAATTCTATATAAAACGGGTCTTTTTACATCCATGAAAAGGTTCAAAACAACATAATGATACCAATTTGTAGAGGAAGTGAAATCCATTTGTTATATAGAATTAGAATGACCAACAAAGCTAGAAATTTGGAGGTCATTTTTGGGAGCTATGCTCAAACTTTTTCAGTCATAGATTGGTGTATTGTTGGATTCTTGAGGTTGAGAAGAACACAACCCGACTAGTTTGTAATCCATTTATGTACTTTGAAGCATTGAATGGTAATGAAAGGCCTCCCAGAGACAAAGGCAGGAGATGTCGCAACTTTGTGAACTCCCGTTAATGGGATTTTGGAATTATGGTTTATTTATTCTTAGTATCATTTTACATTTTTGGAAATGCTTTATAGTGGCTCTAACATTATTTCATTAAAACTCCTTCTTCTCTTTACTTTCTATGGTAAAATAACTCATGCAAAATAAATAACCAAGTCTTTAAAAGATGTTTGATTCATTTTAGGATCCACTATGGAATAGCTAGGTTTAGGCTCGGGGGTGACAAGAACAAGAAATTTAATATGTTCATGTCTATGGTTGAGAGAAACTTCCTTAGTCTCTTTCGGATTTTTCCATTTTGAAGCAAACCCATATATATGTTCTTAAATTTGCTCTTTTATTTTGATAATTTTTCATTATTCTGATGAGAATATTTCAGCAAAACTACAATGCTTGATACTTTTTTGTAGGGAATTTTATAGAATATATTTTATCTATTGGAATACTATATATTTCTTTATTGTCAGTGATTCAGGAAGCAATTAAATGCTGTAAGCATGAATCCTATTCGAAAGAGTAGTGCTCGTTTTTATAAGTATTGCAATGAAATGCTTGAAACAAAAAAATTGAGTAGATGTTGTTTTTACAAAGTCTTTTTTTTAAAGTAGATATAGTAGAAAGAAAAGGGAATACCTAGTTTCTTTCTTGTTTGAAATAGGTTTAAATCTCAAAAGACTAAGTTGAAAAACTCAAAGAGTACTTGGCTAGAAGTAAAAAGGATTTATTGTATATATAGTAAGGATATTGCAGATCTTTAACTATATATAATATTCTTCTTTGAATATGGATTTCTTTATAAATAAAAAAAGCTTATATTAAATATAAAAGGATATATCTTGAATGGTACACATAACACTAAGAAAATTAAATGATGCTTTTAACCCTAAATTAAATGATGCTTTTAACCCTAAATTTTGGAGATTCCAACTGAGGAAGAAGATGCGTCTAGTAGAACCACCTGAAATCAAGGTTTAAAAAGTGATACTTGGCCAAAAAAAGGGAACTTCTACAAAAAGCCTTCAGGATAGTCCCTACTTAGACTCTTAGTGAAAGGTGAAAGAGAAATCTACTGAGGACATAAATGGTTACATAATGGAGATAGTAACCAAAGATGAACTACAAGGTATGATGGATTCAGCAAAGCTAAGTTGGAGGCAATAAATAGTACTAATATTAATATGGATGGTTTAAAAGGGAGATCATGGAAGGGATTGAAAATTTTCCTGATAGAGAGGACACATGAAAGTGAAAAAGTATCCCATGGGAATTCTCATGATGAGGAAATAGGAACATGAATAGAGGCTGGGAGAAACTCCAACTTTAGGTTTAGAAGATAACCACTTTCCCTGGGTCGATGTAGAGGAGTTTGATGGCAGTAGTCAATCACATGGACCTACTTCAGATGGAACTGATTATTTGATCTACATTATACACACACAAAAGATACAAATTACTTATTTATATTTTAGAACTATAATCAATTTGTGTATTTTCGATATTTTTTTGCATCATAAATCACTTGTCATAGAACAATTTCATGAAAGGGAAATGATATCACACTGTAAGGGATACAAAGACAATGCTTTCTTATCTAATTTGATAAATCTCAATCAAATGGATTCCAGGTTGTAGAAGCACATTTAGAAATTCCAAAGATTGAATATAAAGGTAATGGGTATTCTAGATGAGCACACAGTTGGTTATTCATAGGAACTTTAAAAGGGATAATTCAACATGAGGATTTTCTCCTTTGGGAAACTAAATCATTAGAGAATGCATTAAAGGTGGAAAAAAATGTTGAAAATAAAAATCACATTAGCTACTAGAACCACTAACATCTATGAAATAATGTTCCATTAATACAAAATACCTCAACCTATGAGGTTGACACCTCAAAGTGGAAGAAAGAAAAGAAAAGGTTTATGATTTAGGTGCTAATAAAAGAAAGTATAGTAAAGGGACATAAGTGTGGTGAGAAGAATTATTCTACATAGATTGTGAAGAGGAGAGAAGAACAGGGTGGAACCATCTCAAAGTTAAGCGTAGAGAGATTTATTCTAAAAGAGTTGAGCTCCACTGCATCTCCATGTAATGCATTGGATGGAATTAACACTCCCTCAAACCCTCAAGATCTCGAAGGATATCAAAAAGAAAAGGTAATATTCCTAAGGTAGTTAGTGGTACTCATAATTTCGACACTATAAAATTATTAGAAGCTCTCAGTTGGTTATATATACGTTGCAAGGTTTCAAATGTGATTGCAAGTGGAGGGAACTATCAATTATAGGAAAATGCCATGAGATCAATTTTACTATGGAGGGAATATGTAATGAATATTCAATGATTTTTTATACTTGTGGGTGGTGTTGAGTATAGTACTAGTTCATTTAATATTTGGTTATTAACAGCTAAATTTATCTCTTCTTTATTCAAAGATAGCAGTCAACATAATTTTAAATGTCGGGAAATAATTATAAAAAACATCATGCAAAGGGAAGTTATGAGAAGAAACCGTCCTTAAAAATTACTTGATGGGTAGAGTGCATGTCAAGTTATACCATGTGTCATAGGAGACATGTGACCTATGTTAAAAATTTGAAGGATCTCAACAATAACATGTGTCAATGGACTCGTGACCTATGTAGTATGTACATTTTCCAATACCATAAAATTCAAGTTTCAAACCCTTTACACACAGAAAACAATATGTATTTGAATGCAAACAATGTGCACACAGACGTGTACTAAACACACAACTAACCTTACACAAATGTATTCATATTGACCTTGACCTTGACCTTCCTGAAGGTAGGTTGATTGAAAATCCACCTATTTCCATGGTTATTTAATGGATTCTTCAATTAAAAAAGAAAATTGCATCTATAGATTTGCATTGACAACGTAGATCCATCTATAGTGCCTACACAAAATTGGGTTTGCTAATACAATGAGATCGAAAAAATATGGCTTCTACAATTCTAAAAATCCACCATTTATTAGGAGACGATTTTGGATGGACCAATCAGTTTAACCAATGTATGATTTTCCAAAGGAACAAGGGATTTGGTAAACTCCTGGAATGAGCATTGGGTCAAATTTATCCTTAAGACCTTTTGGAATAATTATTAGAGAATTATGTGAGGCTTGAAGATAGTTTTAATATTATTTTTTACTATGATTTTGGATATTCAATCAATGATACCAAGAATGCAAGGGATATAAATATGGCCTAGGGAAGGAGAGGAAAAACAGGGTTTCTTAGTGTGTTTGGTTGGAGAGATTCAAAATATTTGATGAATTTAGGAATAGAGTAGACATTTTTGATTCACAGATTATGTGTTATTAGTGGTGGAGGTTCATTCATTTATTTTAGGTCTTTGAGGGCAATGGATTCAAATAGATATAGATAGCAAGAAATGTGAGACAATATATATTTTTGAAGCGGGATGGTGATGATTCTCTTTTATTCAATTTCCATGATAGAATTGGATGTAGAGGATCGTTATTTAAGATTTTCCAAGAGGTGTGGAGTTTAGGGTACTTGATTGGTCATGGGGCTGAGGATGATGGAAAATTATCATATAACCTGGGGTTGGTTTTCAAGGTATATTTTTGAACTGGATGGAGACATCTTACCTTTAGGGTGCACAGAAAAGTAATATAGAAATGAGAAAAATTCTCTATGAATAAAAATAAGCACCAACAAATTTTAATAAATGGTAGAAAGGAAGACAAGGTATTTCTTAATCAACAATTTATTATTTAAACTAATATACATATTGTGGACCAAAGCTGGATGGGAATGAAATTCCCTTCATGCTTTCTCACTAATTTTCTACCTCCTCCTTCAACTCCATACTTTCTTACTTTAGGGGATATCAAAATATACCTCTAACAAAGGTGCACAATTTTATAAAATCATTGATCCAATCTTTCATCTACCAAATTCGGTTACAATTTAGAGGAGCATAATTGCTTCTTCTTAAAATGTGTACCTTTTTCAATCATTTTCATATATCTATTGTTGGAAAATAATTTCGAAATGACATAGTTAGTATATAGTTGAAGTTGCGACTATTATTAGTTTATAGAGTTTCTCTATTCTAGGTCTAAAAGGTGTTTCACATCCCACAAGTTGGAGTTAGTTGGAATCTATACTAGAATATATATGTAATGTTGGTTTGATGAATGAATATGTGTGAGTGGGACATATTAGAATAATGTTTGATGTGCTTGTTTAATATAATGTACCATTACCACCAACCATAGGCATAAATCCACCCCAAGAGCACATTAGACTTTGTGAAAAAATGAAAAGTTCCACATGAAGCCATCTGATAAAAGCAGGATAACCAAGAGGGAACACTTATCAAGGGTATTTTTACAAAGAGGAAAGTGCTAGAAGAGACTAAAGAAAGAAATTGTATAGCTGCAGTTTGCTACTACTCCTCCTCAAACTTGTGCATTGTTTGGGTGACTAGGAGTGTGTGGATAAGGTGAAAAATGAGAGACGTAAATCTATTTATACTAATCTATCGAGGTAAACAGGTGTCTCTTCGAGTAGGAATTAGGCTTATCCTTGTCTTCCATATGTACTTCAATGTACTTCTTCCACAAGGAGCTTACATCTTGAGGTTTCCACCCTCTGTTTTGGGAAGTTTCTCTAGGATTCCCATAATATTCTATTTTATCCAAAGGTTACATATGGAGGTTAATATCTCCTGCGGATACAATATGCTCAGAGTCTCCCCTCTTGGCTAGGAGGTATTTGGCATGATTTTCCCTTACAGTCTTCATACCCTTGCTGCTTCATGGCCCATCATCCTCTTGTCAGGCATTGCATAGACATGATACTAGTAGAATCATTACATCAAACATGGATACACCCATATGGACATATGAAATATGTTCTGGGCCACAATCCACTAGAGAACACTAGAGATGCACCTCGTAGTGTGTGTCACCATCATCATCATGGGATACCAGCATGATGTACTCACACCCCATGGCACCATGTAAGTGGAGTATCATAATTTCTCAACACATCTTCTGTGGTAGCGTGCAGGTATCAAAAATATCATCCACAATATCCATGAGCCTCATTTTACTACCTGTGATGGTCCTTATCCACTACCATGTGTCTATCCACCTCAGGTCATTCTTGTCCCATGACAAGAATCATGACCTCCTCAGAGACACATTCACCTCATATTTGATTCTCTCATAGGATTACTCTATGATTTGTTTAGCTCGATGTGCTGAGGACGATATCCTTTCAGGTCGTTCTTGTCCATGACAAAATTATAACCAAATCGAAATAAAAACACCTCATTGGTGATCCTCTCATAATATCCTCTGTAGGCAGCATTCATACTCGATGCTATGGGATATGTGGAATTTCACCTCAGGTATTTCCAATCTATGAGAGAGACTACGTTGGGAGACACATCTACCTCCCAGGATGTAGATTTTCCCTATCTCCCACAGTATGTGATTCTTGGAGATAGAATTCATCTCTGATGCTTACTCCAGGGCTCTCTCACCTACTAGGTAACGTTAACTACTCACATACTCATACAGGAGTTTCAAGGCTCAGTCAAATTCCACACATAGGATATCTAGCAACAAATTTAATCTTCAGTCCATCGAAGATTACATTTGGGTCTATTCCCACATGATCAAGTTCTTTTGATCAATCTTGGAATATCAACATGATGTTGCAATCATCAACCCTCCCCCAAGGAAACATTTTCATTCTTATAGAAGTGCATACCAATTTGTAGTGTCGTTTAGCACTGCTAGTTTGAGAGCTAAGACACCATCATTTTGACAAGAAGAGGTTAGAAATAGAATTAAAAAGGTTCAAATATTAGAACAAGCTATAAACCCTAAAATTTCAACTTTGACCACAAAAATCCACTTTGACCAAAATTCAATAGCATTTTGGCTTTGACCCAAAGAATCAGAGCTTGATGTTTTTAGGCAGGAGGTGTGGAGGGTCGCTAATTTAGGTGCATAGAGATATCAGAGTTAGGTTCAATTCTTCTTTGATTATCCAAGAGGAAGATAGTTTTATTAGGGTTTGTTCTGTTTGCCAAGAATGAAACCCTAGTTTCAGCTTCTACAAGCAGTGCTGACAATCTTAACAAAGGAATTTCCTTTTCACTCCGATTAGTTCAAGAACATCCTAAAAGGTGGTGTGGTCCATGGCATACTAGGATGATTTTTTGTATTTCTTGTTTCACCATAGACAATGCTACACCATTGTGCAGCCCAATAGGCATAAATCCATCCCCGAGCACCTTAAACTTTGAAAGAAAGAATGATTCCAAGAAGCAACACCATAACCAACAGATAACCAGAGAACCATTATTCACAAGGTATACACACAGGAAGTTAGTTAAAGGGCAGAAGTTATAAGATTGACTAATTATAGAAAGGATTAGTTTTGCAACAAGAAGTTGTGAGTAGAGATAAATTATTTAAATAATGAAGTAGTCAAAGTGGTTGCAAAGAAATTATTTAAAATAAAATAAATTGGTTTTGTGAGGTGAAAGTTTAATATTTATGGATAGGAAGTCAAAGTAGTCCTAAAGATAAATCATTAAACAATAAAGTTAGTTTTAGCTAGAATTGGAACTTTACTATTTGTGTGGAGAAATTAGTTTATGAAGTGGAGAAAGATGGTGAAGTGGAAAGAGGTAAGGCTAAGTGGACCAGTGGTTAAGTGGACAAAGTTGATACTTCTAGAGGAAGCTACTTGGAGGTATAAATAAGAAAGGGTCCTCCCATTTCCAGCATATTGAATATTTATTTTTGTGAAGGTTATTTGGGAAGGTATTATTAGTAGAGAAAAGAAGTCACAGGCAGGAAAAATCAATGGGGAAGAGTGCAGTGGGGCTTAATCCTTGTAGAAAAAGTGTGGTAGAAAAGTCACGGTAGAAGAATCTGAGGAGGAAAGGGTAGGGAGGCCAAAAGTCACAAGGAAAAGTGGGACAAAAACCATGACAATGCTTGTGTGAGCATTACCAGAAAGAAAAAGTTATGGTTTTCATATTTGTAGTGTTTAATTTATGAATCTGGTTGAGTTTTTTCCTTGTAAATTTGTTGGATGCCGTCTTGGAAGTTTAAATCTTGTTATGGGACAGTCAGGGAACAGATATCTGAAGTTTAAATGTGTGGATTCATGTTGGGGGGATTTTTGGTTTAGGGTATATTTATTTAGAGTTGTTGGTACAGATAGAGGTTTTATAATAAGTAGGTTGTGGCACATGGTTGATGTGAGGTTTTATGGTATTTGATTTATGGAGGTGTGGTGATGCATTTACTAGAGGTATCTTATTTGGTTATCTTAGTGTATGCACTATTGGTATATGGTAGAGGTATATGATTGGATGCATGTTATTTGGTTATCTTTATATAGTGTTGATGTACATGGTTGATGTACATGATTGATGGCTGATGTACATGGTTTGGTGATAATATCCATGATTTTTAGAATTTTGGTCATACTTTATAGGATATGATATATTGGGGAGATTATTGGTACATGTTGTTTACAATTTATTGATACAGGTTGATTACAAGTTATTAGTAAAATTTGAGTACATGTTATTGGCACAGATTTAGTATAGATTATTGGTATAGATTGGTATAGATTTATAGTATTATATTTCATAGTGACAATGTGACAATGGTTTCATCATTCTAATTTTACGTTAGGGCGGTTGGACAGGGAGAGGATAGGTGGTTGTAGCCTCCTTCTAGTTCATAAATCCAGAGAACATAGGGATTTGAAGCCTCCTTCTAGTTGTAGTCAGAAACATTAGTTTAGAGCCTCCTTCTAGTTGTATGTGAATTGAGGAGTTAGAACTTCCCTCAGGTTGTATCCATCATTCCGGTCATTCATCCATTCCTCCTTCATTCCATTCCATTCCTTCCATTCCATTCCTTCCATTCCATTCCTTCCATTCCATTCCATCCATCCATTCCATCCATCCTTCCATTCCATTTCCATTCCGTCCATTCCATCCTTCCTCCATCCATCCATCCATTCCATCCATCCATTCCATCCATCCATCATCCATCCTTCCATTCCGTCCTTCCTCCATCCTTCCTCCATCCATCCATTTCCATCCATTCCATTCCTCCATCCATTCCTTCATTCCATTCCATCCTTCCATCCATCGTCCATCCATCCATCCGTCCATCCATTCCATTCCATCCATTTCCATTCCATTCCATTCCATCCTTCCATTCCATCCATTCCTCCATCCATCCATCCATTCCATCCATTCCATCCATCCGTCCTCCATCCTTCCTCCGTCCATTCATTCCATCCATCCATTTCCATCCTTCCATCCATCCGTCCATCCATCCATCCATCCATCCATCCATCCATCGTCCTCCATCCATTCCATTCCATTCCATCCATCCATCCATCCATTCCTCATCCATCCGTTCCGTCCATCCATCCATCCATTCCATCCATCCGTCCATTCCGTCCATCATCCATCCATTCCATCCATCCATCCTTCCGTCCTCCATGTCCTCCATCCATCCATCCATCCTCCTTCCATCCATCCATTTACCATCAATCCCTCCATCCGTCCGTCTCCGGTCCATCCATCCATCCACGTTCCATCCTTCCTTCATCCATCCGTCCATCCTCCATTCATTCCATTCCATCCATCCGTCCTCCATCCATCCTCATTCCATCCTTCCCGTCCATTTCCTCCTCCATCCATTCCTCCATTTCCATCCATCCATTCCTCCTCATTAATAAAGATGTTCTTTACAAAATAATTTTCAAGCTACAACCAGTGGAAGTTGTCCCCAAGTTTCTTGACTACAGGATGCTTCCATTTACCGACTACAAATGGAGGAGGCTTGACCCCTGGTTTATCTTCTGCGGAGTGATGCTTGACACCCCTGTTTACCCGACTGCATGGAAGGGAGGCTACAAAGTGGAAGGGAGGCTACAGCTTGGATTTATGACTACACTTTGAAGGGATGTGACACCCTGACTGGCTTCTGGCTAGGAAGGTCCTATGACCCCTAGTTTATGACTACCACTAAAGGGATGCTTCAGCCCTATCTATTAGGATGGTGACAGGAAGCACCTACTCCCACAGCAGGCTCAGCCTGCCTTGTACCACCCAACCCTTATGATTTCTGATGAATTCAATCTTTATTTCTATTCATTGGGTTTATTCCGTACGACCAATAGCACAAGTCCTATCAGAGTTGGTTTTGAAAACGACTTGTTTCCTTATCCTCCCTTCCTCCTTATTGTCTGCGGGGTTAACCTTATAGATCTTTTCATTACTTTGTTCAAGGTGTTCATAAACAAACATAGATACTATCAATTCTTCTAGTCTTCTTAGAATTATTAATTGTTGTACTTTATACTTGTCTGTTGCAACGTCTTCTTGTATGGTCTTCTAGTTATCTGTAGTCAAGATTCATCTCTTGCTCTCTGGATTCCATCATTTAATCTTCAATGAATCTGCGGCAGTCCAATAAAGCTATTCTATATCAAATACTATATTGCATGGTGTTTCTCTATCTTCTTACATTCTTGATCTTCAATAAGACATTAGCAGTTACATTAGAACCAACAATTCTTCTTCTTGAGCTCTGCCTCTGTTTTGATCTTCTTATAAGGCTGTAGAGACACATTCTTCTCACTATTCTTTTTGTTTATATATTCTTCAAAAACAGTGTAGGTGTGATGAAATGTGTCCTTTTGTTTGGACCATTGCACCTATTCATCTAACTTAACCATAATCCGTTTATTATTCTTACCATGAATGATTTTCATAAATTGATCAGGATGGATCAAATTCATGTGCCTTTCGATCCTGAATCTCCGCATTATTTCAAAAGCCAGAGTTCTACGGAGGCAATTCCTTCAAACCATTACATGTGATCGATAGCACAAAACCACGAGCTTACCAATAGCGACGCATTATTTTTTGCCTTTATATATTTTATTCCATATGACCAGCCTTGTGACCCAGCACTAGGCCAAACAAGCGGCTTGGTATGAGAATCAATTGGTCATGGTTAATCCACTCAATGCAGAATGGATGACTATATAGAGTGGGACTTTTCCCTTTGGGACACAGGAATTTCAACCATTCAAATATGATTTTTTCGACCGGATCGGATGGTTCATGTTTATTTCACAGAACCAGATCAATTAGTTAGATTGATCCTTTCCTTTCCTTTCCAACATGAATTATTGGATGGGACTTAATCAAAGCATTAGGATGGATGGCCATACATTTACTCAAGTGACTTCATCCTATTCTACCTACGCTATCCTTCCTTTGTATTTTGATCATCGGTTGAGAATGCAGTATTCTTAGGATCAGGATGACTCATTAACTTCGAGACTTCAACATTTTGGACTTTGGGACTTAGGTCATTCGTTGGTGGTGAAACTCCACGAAGAGTAAATATCTTGGAGTGATGTAACTTACATACATCACTTGATGACATGCTTGGGCAGTGGCAATCCACGTATCCCGCCTAGGTTAAAGTGATTACATACCTCATCACATTGATTTCATCTTGACGCTTGCACATTTATCACATTTGTACCGGTGTCGCCAGTGATGTAGTCTATCAAGATATTCTTACTGACATGGTGTATTGCTTGCTATCTCCCAAGTGGCACCATTCCATCATCCTTGATCTACTTGGTGAATACTATTTGGGAAATGTATCTCGGTCGACGATTTTAGGAGTGACTTCTGAATTTTGACTTTTGGGACTTTGGGTGATTATCTAAACTTCACAATTCTTCTAAGTGAGATTCCCTAAAAGTAGTAACCTCCTCTGCATATTTTAACCAGAATCGTGATGTTTGTTTGATCAGATCTTAGATCGAGAGGCGATCTGTTTGCAATGCTTCTTTTCCTTGATTTAAAATCCAATGACCCTCCATCTTTTCTTATACTATCCCTCCATTTAATTTGATCCGATGGATTTGAGTGGAAATTCCGATGTCGATATCTAGGTCTTTCTTCTGCTCTATCCTTCCACCCCGAAATTGTTAGTCATGGCCAGTGAGTAGAGTGGATCATTTAGGATCAAAATCCTCCTTTCTTATATTATCTCCACCTAAAGTTATCCAGCTTAATTAAAATGACCATCTGACGGAATTCGATGTGGATCTGAACCACAGCTTAGAGTGGTTTAATTAAGTCTCGTCTCACTGCAACTTATCCCTGTCGTTGATTTGGAACTTGCGTATCCAATGGTTACAACTTAATCTGACTTAATTTGATGGATTTTTGGATCAACCACAGTCGTGGATGGCTGATTTTATGAGATATGACAATCTAGATGAATTGCGGGATTGAGACCTTAAGCTAGTGATTTATTTTCTCCTTTCCTCTCGTAATTCATTCCTTGTATGTCGTTGATCACAGGGTATGAGTATATCAATGGTCATGATTTGATCTGATCATTGGCTAGTCCTCCAATGATCCTTTTTGATTTTTATCGCGCCATCTCTTATGATCTTTGATCTTCATTCTCTAACCCACCTGAGCTTTAATCTCTGCATGCATTGTCCACCAGTTGACTATTCCTTCAACAATCCTTCTAAGTTTCATCGCACCATCTCTTATGAGATTTAATATTTATTCACTAACCCACAGAGATTTAATGCATGCATCATCCAACGTATTTTGACATCAATGACAACACATTAATGGCCACTATATCCAACATATGCATTATGTGGATGTGTATGTTATTATTTATTATGCACTAATGAATGTTAATGCTTATGATTACAATAAGATATTGATGATAGACATGGTTTAATAAGTAAAATAATATACATTGTGGTTTAAATGGTTATGGTGGTATAATTGTTCATTACTAATTCAGAGCCCCCTCTCATTAATCCAACGTTAAAGTCACGATTGGATGCACTTTAGTCACGGAGGCTATTTGGTATATGGAGGAATCCATGAGAAAGGAATATCCATCTATGTTCGAGAGATGATATGCTTAGACTAGAACACCGAGGATGTTGTTCAATTCAAGGGGGAGAGGATATAATGTCCCTCCATTTATAGACATTTTAAATAATTAATTCTTTTTTAGTTTGTGTGAAATTTATTGGAAAAAACTTATGTGGAATTATATCATCATAAATATTAATGATGAATATTTTTGCAAATATTATTTTTAATGAATTTATTTTCTTAACAAGAACAAAATGATTAGAACCCAATTATAAAGAGTAAACCATTATTACATGGGAGAGTGAAAAGGACAAAACCACCAGAATAAAACATCCCATGGGACAGGTGGAACCCTACTCGAGGTGTGGGATGTGAGGGCACAAGATAGCACAAAGTTAGGCCAAGAACATTCCCTAAGGTTAGGGATGATGGCTTTGAAAATACCTATTAAAGCTATTATATTAAATGTTATGAGGCAGGAAGTTACCGACTACTTGTGGAAAAGAGTTCGAGAGTTATGAAAAAGAACTAATCTTTGAGAAATATGGAAAAGTTTATACAGTTTCAGTCCCTATGTGATCCAAATGTATTCAAAAGATAAAAGGAATTTAAAGGATTAAAGGATTTCGATAGAGCTAGTGCCATTGGGTAGTGCTCATTATTCTACGTTTGGAGTATATTTATTTTTTGAAAATGGACATCTTGTATGGCAGATTTATCGGAGTCTGGAATTTTTCCCAAACATGCAAAAGCGTCAAAGAGATCAAAGTCAACATTTCCACAAATTCTTGTTGTGTCGTGTAGTGTAAGGATGATGTCATGAGTAAGAGTCAGCATGCTAGCAGTAGAAAGAACCATAGCAGCAGCCACGTGTCATGCAGTTCTATTTTTAGGTGTGATGTGCGGTCCTTAGACTATATGGACTAACCATTGTGGAGTTGCGATGCATTAGTATTTGACGGAGTTGATAAATTGGAAGTGATGTAGTGTACAGTAGTGATTATGCGGGCTGGTAGAGGTGGCTATGCGTTGGTGATTTGAGTGCAGGCCAATGTGCTTGGTGACACATGGCCCATTCATAGGGCACCATGTGGCACCTGGATCAGGCCAATAAGGCCTTGGTCAAAATTTGTTGGACTCCGACATTTTTGAACCGTGGACCTCTGGAATGGGCAATGAACTAACCAAAAAGGGTGTGATCGGATGAGCTACAAGGGGAAACTTAACCTATGTTTGACACATTATGGTTTTGTTCTAATTTTGTGCGGATTTTTGGGGATAATCCCTGGTCAGTTCAAGAGCTTCCATGTGATCGGGACCTATGACCAGGAGCTTGGTGAAAGAAAGGGGGCTACCCATCAACTAGGGAACCATTCCATATGACCAAGGTCGAGAACCAGGGTTTGGGTGTCATTTGGCCCTGGCTCCTAGCCACATGGGTGCTCACATGACCAGGAGCAGTTGAATAGGGGGAGCGTGCCAATATTTGGAGAAAGTGGGTTTTAAACTTTGGAAGAATGATTTTTTGTTTTATCCACGATTTGATGGAGTTTTGCCTTTTTAGGATCTGAGATCATAATGAGTCCATATCTTACAGGAAGAGTTAGGGGATGTGTCCCACAGCTCAAATTATATATAAAACTAGGTCCTTTATAGCCAGAACAATTTCATAACAACATAATGATTCGA
This sequence comes from Picea sitchensis, assembly GCA_010110895.2. Taxonomy (NCBI): domain Eukaryota; kingdom Viridiplantae; phylum Streptophyta; class Pinopsida; order Pinales; family Pinaceae; genus Picea; species Picea sitchensis. The sequence continues at coordinate 6,011 of SNQJ01S0153088.1, read as the reverse complement.
ATTTGTAGAGAGTAAGTCATTTTTATGTAGGTGAAACCAGCAAGCTATGGAACTTTGGAGGCCATTTTTGAGGAGCTGCTCTTTTCGTTTATCCATTTTTAGTGTCGTTAGTTATGTTGGATTCTTGAGGTGAAGAAAAACACAGGACTAAGTATAATCCAAATTGAGTGTACTTATGATGTAACTTTTAAGCATTGAAGATTAATGAAAGGAGCCTACTTTGAGATAAAGGGGCTGGAGGCAATGGGGAGTAACTGTGAACTCTGTTAAAGATTTGAATTATTATGGTTTGTGTTCTTAGTACTCATGTTTAATGCATTCTTTGATGGTACAACATTGACTCATCAAAACTCCTTCTTCTTCTCTTTGAATTTATTTGGAAAAATAACCGTGCAAAATCTTAACCAAGTCTTTAAAAGATCATTCGGATCAAGTGCTATCAGAGAAGGTTCAGGTTGGATTTGTTTGTGTTTGCATAGTCTTTGGAAACGTTTAGGTGTTAGATTCTCACTTGGAGATCCCTAAGTCTCCAAAGGGAGAAGGAGAGCTTGCAGATTTCATTCCACGAGGTTGAACAGGAATTGCGAAGGGAAGAGCATGACATCCCTGAGGGAAGGAACTTTATCAGGAGAGAAATATTTTCAAAGACTTTGTATTTTCTATGGAGATGGTAGAGGTGTTATGTAGAGATTACACACCTGGGAATATGAAACCTAATCATGGTAGACCATTGGCCACATAGGAGTGAAGGAGAGGATCTTCCTAAACTTCCTCCTTCACCTGCTTCATCTCCATTTTCTTCTTCTTCAAGTTCAAGTTCACTAGATTTACGTATGGGGGTCCACACTCACTTCTATAGTGTCCCATTTTTTGTCGCAAGTTTCATAAATGTCATTTTCATTCTGCCTATATCACATTAGTAAGATGACACCATGGAAACCTTGATAAAATCCTCTAAAATGTAGGGAAACACATCATTTGACAAGCTAAGAAAATGTTTTTCCTTGATAAATGGTCATCTTAGCGAACTTTTGGAAGATCGGTGATCCCTTGCTCATATGGAGTGCCTCTGACCATCTGATAGGGAGGCGTTATGAGTGCTCTGTTGCCCTTTCTGGATTTTGAGAATCCAATTGTTTGAGAGAATCATGGGAATAAATATCCCTTATCTCTAAAGAAATCTAGAGATGATCCAAGTTGGTTTGAAGCTCAAATCAAGATTTATTTTCACATCTAAGGGGATATTCCACAGAAGCTGATAGTGTATCCTCAACTTATTCCAGAGATAACTAAGGTGGTTGAGCCTCTCAAAGCCTATAAGGAGGCATTCTCATGGGTAAGTAGGGATAATGATCAACAAGCGATTATTTCCATTTCTAATGCATTGGATATTTAGACAGGGGCTAGACAAAGGAGGGACTTGAGTTTTCTGCCAAGTGCATCTGGAATTTTAAGTGCCATAATGTTCTCATTAATATATGCTTGGCCTATTTCTTCAGTTTGTTTTATGCTTGCATATACTTGTCTTTTATTGATAAATCTAGTTTAAACTAATGTTGGTAGAATAGAATTCTATGTTTTCTTTGTTGTCTATTGGATTAGGATATCGTGGGAGCTTCAATATCAAGTTCAGCCTAGACTAAGAAAGGACAAACTTCAGGAAAAGATTGCATCATACTTTCTTCCTCTTTTCTCTTTGACTAGTTTAACTAAATTTAAAGGAATGTTAGTGTCCAATGTTAGGATCTTTTTATCTTGGTAATAGGGATCTAGGAATCAGAGGATATTCACCTATTTGTGGAGGAATTTTCCATAACAACTTCTAACACTAACTTCTACAGAAACATTCTCATTCTCATAAACTTAAGCCTGATATGTCATTAATTAAATTTGATGTAAAATTTGTTTTTGCCTATGTATGATGGCGAAATTAATTATGAGAAACTTTTAATGAGTTAGGTTAGATAGATGGGAATTATATTGTAATTTATGAATCAAATCCAATGAAGTGGACAAACCAAAATCAAATTGGCATCACTTTGTATTGAAGGCACAACTCTCATATGATGGAAAGTAAGATGCAACTGAGAGCTTGACCAAGTTAGTGGATTTTTTCCATCAAGGCATGATTTATTTCTGCTTGAAAAAACATTTTTATCCATTGGGATATAAGGAAAGGATTTAATTGAATGAGTCTTAGAAGTTGAAAATGACAATGCGATCTGGGAATATGGGATGAATTTCATAATATGGATTTGATGTTAGATATTCAGTGAATACAAAAGAAAGAAACTCTTATAGAAAATTATATAGAAAGGTTTCCCTTGCTTATAGGCATGAGAGTATTGTGTTTTATATTTGGACCTACTAGTCAGTAGGAGGGGTTTATGTTCAATAGCGTGATATGTGAAGCGGGGAAAGGAGAAACTGAGTTCTTCAGTTTATCCCGAGGAGATTATCTTCAGAGTCTAAAGAAGGAAAGGAAAGGGAATGTAGAAAAGAAAACTCAGCAGCATTGGAGAATAGAGCAGTTACAATCATTTACAGAAAGAGACTACGATAGTAGACAATGGTAGAGTACTTGGAGAAGGGAAACCAAAGTGGTTCAAAGGGAAAATGGAGGAAAAAAGTTGCAATGCTTGGCATTATTCAGCATACTTGGGGTCAGATTCATGTGATGAGACTAATATCAGAACAGTTGGTTTGTTATAAAATTTGTGATGGTTTGATTCAAGTGGAATTATTTCATGTATAGGGTCATTATGAAACATGTCACAGGATTGGCACTTTATTTAGATAGGTGGATCTCAAATAACTAAATTTTAGAAAGTGGTTAAAAATTGGAATTAAAACTAAAATGCATATGGAAGCCTATTCACTTTAATTGGATAAGAAAAGATCAAAAATTTCCCATAAGAAATCAATGTGTCATAAAGTTTTCAATTACATATAAGTTTTGGACAAATGATAATATACTGATGTAATTTCTTAGAAGCATGTGGGAGATAGTCTTAGGTAGCCCTGTCTATATAGTCTCAAAGAGAAATATTCTTCAGGGAACATAATCAATAACACTTAACTAAATAAGGGACAAAATATCTTGTGCATGCTCATCATATCAAATGGAATCAAAATCTACTAAGGATGGAACAATTAAGAAAGATAGCATATGCAAGAAACATACCTATAATTGTCCCAAGTAAAGAAGTTGATCTTAAGCATGAACATGCAATGGTTGTAGGATGTAGGTTAAATCCATACTTTGCTTCAAGATAGAAGTTAAATATGTAATTACAAGCCAAATCAAAACATGTTAGTTCATTTTAGGTCCTGTTTCTAATATTATCATTTACTATTAAACAATATACATGGATGGTAGTGGATTCAATGAGATGTAGAGAGCGAGTTCAAATGGCTAACAATATGATTTAAATTGTCATGGTTATTATGCAAATTATTATGATGTGACAGGTGCAAAAAGCAGAGTTTAAAGACAAAGGATGTGTTGGGAGGCCTATCCTAAGCACATGATGTCTATTTTAATATATCCTTTGGAGGATATTAAAAGATCTCAATGGGGAGATTCTTGATCCAAATGGATCCAAAAGGCCAAAAATTCAAAGTTCTCATGTCAGTTGAGGCAGTGGCCATTGCTTGATTCTCTTAGATTTCAATTTTATTTCATTCCTTTTCAAAATGGACTCATGCATACAAAGTTACTCCCTTGTTGAGATTTCCCAAGCAAGGTAAAAACGTCAACAACTTTGCTACTAACGTCATGGTACATTACTTGTGATGTAGTAGGTGGTATCATCATGATCTCCATGAGTAGCATCCAACATATTATTAATGACCACGTCTCCCACATCTAGTTAGCATTTTAGTGTTGATGGCCACTTAGATGATTGAATGATGCAGGTAAGCATGCAGTGCATACGTTGACATGGTCGAGTGAGAGGTTGATGCATGGAAGTGGCGTAGCATATTATGTTGATTGTGCATGTGACTTTATCATTGACTGGTTTGGTACAAGCCAATGTAGAATGACAAATGGCCCCGATCCACTTGTGGGGAACCACATGGCACCCCGGATGAGTCCAATGAGGGTCAGTTCAAAAATTTGTTGGACTCCAGTGGTTTCGAACCATGTACCTCTGACATAAGCAACAAAATAACCACAAAGGATGCGATCGGGCGAACTACAAGGTAGAATTTAACCTATGTTCAACACATTGTGGTTTTGTTGTAATGTTGTGTGGATTTTTAGGGATAATCCATGGTCAGCTCAGGGGCTTCCACATGACTGGGACCTATGACCAAGAGCTCGACGAAAGAAAGGGGATACCTGTCAACCAGGGCACCGTTCCATATGACCAGGGTCAAGAATCGGGGGCTGGGTGCCATTTGGCCCTGGCTCCTAGACACATGGGCGCTCACATGACCAGGAGCAGTTGAATAGGGGGAGCGTGCCAATATTTGGAGAAAGTGGGTTTTAAACTTTGGAAAAAGGAGTTTTTATTTTTTTTAGCTTGATTTTGATCGATTTTCCCATACTTTAAGTTTGGAATGGGATTAGGGATAGATCTTACAGGGAGGAAGTTGGGATCTGACCCCCAACTCAAATTCTATATAAAAGCAGATTGTTTTACATCATGAACAGGTTCAAAGAAACATTAATTATAATTTTTGCTGAGGAAGTAAGCCATTGTTATATAGAGTGGAAATAACAAGCTAGGGGAACTTTGGAGGTCATTTTTGGGAGCTATGCTCAAACTTTTTCAATGTCGTCAGTTGTATTGGATTCTTGGGGTCGAGAAGAAAAAAACCAGACCAATTTGTAATCATTTTATGTACTTTTGATGCTTAGGAAGCATTAGAAGATTAATGAGAGGAGCCTCTGCTTCCAGGACAAAGGCTTAAAGATGCTCACATAGCTGTGAACTCCGTTAACAAGTTTGGAATTATGGTTTATTTATTTCTCTTAATACTCATTTTACATTTTTACTGTTGTTCTCTTTGGGTAGTTGCAACATTCTTTCATTAAAACTCCTTCTTCTCTTATATGGTAAAATAACTCATACAAAATAACCAAGTCTTTAAAGATCATTTGATTCATTTTCGGATCACTATGGAATAATGATTTAGGCTCAGGGTGACAAAGAACAAAGGAATTTAATATGTTTTCATGTCAAAGATCATTTCTGATTCATTTCGGATCACTATGGAATAATGATTTAGGCTCGGGGGTGACAAGAACAAGAAATTTAATATGTTCATGTCTATGGTTGAGAGGAACTCGTTATCTACTCAGCTTTTTTCCATTTTTTGAAGCAACCCCATATATGTTTCTTAAATTTATTTATTTTTATTTTGATAATTTTTCATTGTTACAGTAGAGAATATTTCATAAAACTACAGTGCTTCGATACTTTTTTGTGAAATTTTATAGAATATGTTTTATCTATTGGAATATTATGTTCTTTTATTGTCGAACAGTTAGAAACATTAAATGCTATTAGCATGAAACCTATTTCGAAAAGAGTAGTATCGTTTTTTATAGGTATTGCAATAAGAAATAAAAGCATAAACAAAAAAATTGATGAATGTTGTTTTTGTACAAAGTCTTTTTTTTTAAATGAATATAGTAAGAAAGAAAAAGGAATACCTAATTTCTTTTCTTGTTTCGAAATAGGTTTAAATGTTCAAAAGACTAAGTTGAAAAACTCAAAGAGTACTTGGCTAGAAGTAAAAAGGATTTATTGTATATATAGTAAGGATATTGCAGATTTTTAACTATATATAATATTCTTCATATGGATTTCTTTATAAATAAAAAAAGCTTGTATTAAATATAAAAGGATATATCTTGAATGGTACACATAACACTAAGAAAATTAAATGATGCTTTTAACCCTAAATTTCTTCAAACCCTGATGACAAATTTAGAGTTCCTCATTAGAAAACCATTTCAATATGGTATGGAAAACTAACAGCATAAAAAGAAGATAACA
>SNQJ01S0153087.1:38893-50500 GCA_010110895.2 Picea sitchensis | reverse complement strand
CTGCCAAAAGGACAAATTCAGATTAGGACAACAAAGATAATTCCAACTCAAAAACAACAACCAGAAAATAGTATAAACATCATCATTAACCAACTATTCCAGTAGTGTTTTAAAAGATGAAAACAGATAACAGTCCTAAGACCAGCGAGTCACGATATTAAAGATAAAATCTCCAATACTGTTGACAGAGCCACTGCTGCTAGCAGGCGTCCATAGCCTCGACAGGGTTGCCATTTAACCCACTCTGACATCTGTATCTGCCAAGAAGTTCTAGATCAGAATAAAGGACATTAGGAGGTTTCTTATTTGCAAATTTTCATATACCCGACATTGCTTCGCTGCCAGCAGGCCTGTTCAGTACCCCGACGAAGTTGTCTTGGCATCATGCATGCATTTACCCATTGCCAGTAGACCTGTTCAGCGTCCCGGTGGGTTTACAAGCACTTCCCACAACTCTTATTAATAATTTATTTTGTTTTTTTTTTCGAAGATATATAGTTGAGCGGGGTGACGAAAATCATGATATTCTAACATATTTTTTCAGACCTCATCAAAACTTTTTTAGAACTGTCCTTTATTAAGATCCAGAGATGTTTCATTTACAAAAACAACTTCCTAAGGCAGGGAGACACCTTATGAGTCATTCCCTTAAGGAATAGGGACAGCGTAAAAAGATAATAGATGATTATGACAAGATTTACTCAGAGATCGAAATCAGTCATCTTCTTTCAAACAACAGACTTTTTCCAACACAGATATAAATTTCAGAAATATATCATTGATGTTTATACAATTTTCTTAGCAGTTATTTCAGTGAAGGAATTTTCTGTTTTCATTTTCTGAATAGCTCAGTATACAGGTATGTATATTTCCAAAAAAACACAAGTTGATAAATTCAAAGGAAAAATCAAAAACAAAAAGCAAATGAAAAAGCAAACAGAAGCAAAATATGTACATAATATACAAGGGTTGTCATCAAGCAAAGTATATTTTCAAGGCTTGGCCATTCACTGGGTAGGTGCCAGGCTGCCCCTCAAGATTCTGCAATAAAAAATAACTGGGACCCAACTTTTCAGCAATTAAAAACGGTCCAAGCCATAAGTTTTGAAATTTAGTGTGTTCTCCCTTTCCCTCATGCGGTTTGTCCCATTTCAAGACGAGATCACCTACTTCGAAATTCCTATCAGAAGCAGAGTTAGAATCGAACCATCTTTTAACCAATAGTTGATGTTGATCTAACTTACGTTTAGCTTGGGCTCTTACCTCTTCTAGCTTCATCAAAGCGTTAATTCGATTTTCCAAAGGGGGACAATCTTCCTCTTGGATTTTCTGTGACAATTGAAGTGAAGGAAGAAGAATGTGAGGTGGCAGAATTGCTTCTCTTCCATAAACGAGAAAAAAGGGGGAGTTACCTACAGCATCTTTTGGCGTTACCCTATCATCCCACAGCGCATTTAACAATGCATTGTGCCAGTTTTTGTGATTTTCAACCACCGTTCTCTTGATGATTTTAATCAAGTTCTTATTTGTCGATTCTGCCAATCCGTTGCCCTGGGGGTAATAGCTAGCAGAATACTTCAACTTAATTCATTTTTCCAAAGCGAACTCACTCATCTCAAGAGAGGAAAAGTAAGAAGCATTATCGAATACTAAGCATTCAGGGATACCAAAACGAGTGATAATATTCGAATTTAGAAAGGCAATTACCTGGTTGGTGTTGACAGTTCTTAACGCGACGGCTTCAGACCATCGGGTAAAGTAATCTGTGGTTGTCACAATAAATTTGTGTTGTTGTGAGGACGGAGGGTTGATTGGACCTATGATATCAAGGCCCCACTGCTGAAAGGGAGAATCTACAGAAACGGGCTGCAAAGGAAAGGCTGGTTTTTGTAACCGCCCTGATGCTTTCTGACAAATGATACATTTACGACACAAGGCATGGGTGTCTCTAAAAAGCGTGGGCCAGTAATAACCAACTCTTAAAACCTTATGGGCAGTGGTGTCACCACCAAAATGGCCACCAGCTTCTCCTGCATGCAACTCTAGCAAGACTTTTTCTGCTTCGTCTTTTTCTAGACAGCACATCAGTACGCCGTCAAAACTTTGACGAAATAGGATACCATTAACCAGATGAAAGGAGGCAGACTTTAATCTCAACGCTCTTATTTTAGCGGGATCCAATTGATGGGGGGTTGACCCATGTTCAAGACAAAATCTTATATCGTCATACCAAGGATTGACAGGGTTTCGTGCGCAACAAATTAGATTTTGATCATGTTGTCCTAGGTTTGACATATCACTTTCTTCTTGTTGTCCTACTGCTGGATCAGCAACTAACTTGCCTAACCCTTGGCCTCTCACTATCTGAGTTGGGGTGATTTCTAAGTCGTACTCCTGCAAGGAGGTGACCCAGTTAGCCCTCTTTTCACCTAGTTCCTTCTGCACTGACAAGTTCCTCACGGCTGGGTAGGGGACAATGACTTTCGTCCTAGACTTCAAAAGATAGGACCGGAAATGCTTGACTGCTTTGAAAACAGCATAGGCTTGTCGATCCACCGCTGGGTAATTAAGTTCAGCGCCTTTGAAAGCATAGCTCATAAAGTCAATGGGTACTTCATTTTTTTCTGCATTCTTTTGGGTTAGGACGGCGGCATAGGAACGGTCAGAAGAAAAAGTGTAGAGTGTAAAGTCTTTAGAAAAATCGGGGCTCATGAGAGACGGAGCGTCTATTATGGCCTTCTTTATTGCATTACAATCTTGATTTTCTAGGGGTCCCCAGTGATATTGGGTGTCTTTCTTAATTAGGTTCTGCAAAGGTTTGACCATTTCGGAGAAGCTGGGGACAAATCTTCTCACAAAGTTAATCTAGCCTAAGAAAGACTGCATAGATTTTTTGGATGTAGGAGGGGGAAGTTTCGCGATGACTTGAGTCCTTTCGGGGTCGATAATCATCCCTTCGCTTGACACAATAAATCCTAAGAGTTTACCCTGTTCTACTGCAAAGATGGATTTTTTAGGATTCAAGGAGATGTCCTATTTACGACATCGCAGTAGAATGGCTCGTAAGTGAGCTAGATGATCATTTTTATTTTTAGAAAATACGGTAACATCATCTAAGTAAACTATGACGGACTGACTGATTAAGCCTTGGAAAGCAATGTCCATTGCTCTCTGGAACATGGCTCCAGCATTGATCAATCCAAAGGGCATTTTTCGATAAGCATAAGTGCCCCATGGGGTACGGAAGGTAGTTTTAAGTTGGTCTGGTGGAGACATCAGGACTTGGTTGTACCCCGAAAAACCATCCAGTAAGGATAGCCTCTCAGAACCAGATACCTGTTGAAGGATCAATTCCATGGGTGGGACAGGATAGTTGTCTTTATCAGACGCTCTATTAAGGTTTCGAAAATCTACACAGAGTCTGATTTCCCCACTCTTCTTACGGACTGGGACAAGGTTAGAAACCCATTGAGTGTGCCTAACAGGAAAAATTATCTTAGAATTTAGGAGCTTATTCAATTCTTTTTGAACGGTCGGTTCGAGCTTAGGGTGCATTTTCCTCAGTTTTTGTTGAAAGGGTAAGGTTTGGGGCTTCATAGGAATGACATGTTATATGATGTTAGGGTCGAATGTTTTAAGGTCGTCATACGTCCATGCAAAGACATCTTTAAATTCTTTGAACAATTTAATAAATGCAACTTTTTCTTGTTGAGAACATCCTACCCCTAGATTAATGCACTGCGGATTGTCCTTAGTTCCTAAGTTTACCTTTACATAAGATAACGAGGAACTATTGGTTTTACAGTTGACCGTCTTTTTAAATTTATCTTGAAAATCATAAAACTTCTCTAATCTAACTACAGATTTAGGGATCGAGTTTACCATGTCCGATGAAGATTCAGGAGTTCTCGGATCTGGTATTACCGTGAAATCGCGCAAATTGTCGTCGTGTGTGTGTTCGTCTATCACCGCGCCTTGAAAGGTTTCTTCCATGTGCATAAAGTTAATAATCTATTGATCATCGTCAAAGACTCTCCAGTTCGTGATGTTGTCAGGTACTGATGGTCTGAACAACAGCTCAACAGAGAATGCATCTGGGGACAAGCCTTCTGCAGGAAGGAGTTTAGAAGCTACATTAGCTAATAAATCTGCCTCAGAGTTATTCAATCTAGGAATAGAATTTATATTGAAAGCAAAAAATTTATTCATTAAATTCCATACCTCAGATTGGTAGCTTTTGAGATGCGGAGACAGACAGTGGATAGAATCTCTTACCTGTCTAACCACTATTTCGGAGTCGCCAAAGACGGCTAAATTTTGAATGTTCATATCCGAAGATTTTCTGAGACCTTGTAGTAAAGCCTCATATTCTGCAGTGTTATTAGTACATTCAAATTCTAAACTACATGCAATCAATGTTTTGTTACCTGTCGGATCAATAATCACGCAGCCTGCACCAGCTCCTTCTTTGGACTTTGACCCGTCAAAATACAGAGACCAAATTTGATTTCCATCGGGCACATAAGACCGTTGCGTGGAAGCTGTTGGCTGCGTATATGCTACAATCTCGGACTGTTGTTCTGGATTGGTGATAGCTGAAGCTTCAGCCATAAAGTTGCCGAAAAAGGTGTCCATCCCTTGTACTTCGGGTGAATCAGCAGAAGGTGTAAATGGTTCATTGGGATCATTCAAATCTGTGACCGTGAAATTAAGGTAGCGTTCACGATTTACCTTGATCTTGTTAGGCTTGTCGTTCTCTAGAAGCCATAGATGAGACCAATCTGTCGCGAAATAACCATGTAGCCGCTCCGACCAGTCCCTGCTTAAAAACAGACCATATACTTCTGGAATATCCACAACAATTATATCAATGACTTGATGAACCTTGGGGTTAGATGATAATCTTATAAGCACATTCTTTAGTTCGCCTATAACTTTAACATTGGTCTGATCAAGTTGTATGATTTTTAAATTAGATGGTTCAACTTCTGCGTTAATCTTCTGGCATACAGACCGTGGCATCACATTGGATGACGCTCCTGAGTCTACCATACAATTGTGCACGTTTCTATTAAGTATTTCAAAAGTTAACAAAAATGGAGGTACATTTTTGCGAGTACTAAGAGTGGTAGCTTGAGGCTTTTTACTAGCAGTTTCTAAAGTTACTTTATCTACATCATTTACATTACTTACAGGAAGGCTCCCTTTATCTTGAGGATCAGGATTGTTTTTAGTGGAAGTCTTCTGAGGAACTTTGTTCTGCACAACCTTGTTACTGCTTGAATTACCATTTTTTCCATTCTCTGAGATATTCTGTAACATTTTTTGTACCAGAAATGGAAATTTCAATAACTCATAAACAGAAATGTTAGCTCTCAACTTTTTAAGATCTTCAACTACATCATAATCTAAGTTGGGGTTCACATTACTCTGTTTAGTCTCAGCTGATTTAGACTGCTTTGGAGGCGAAGTTGTAGTGTTTTCAGAAGAAGGTTTATTTGTTGTCTTACTCCTGGTATTATAGGGATGTACTGTCTCGAAGTTAGCTTGAAATATGCTATCCGAGAAGTGTCCAAAAATGTTTGGAGAAGACTCCTCTTCTTGAACTGTCTCTTGTTCAACTACCTCCTCAGGAATCTCAGGAGGCATCAAGTTATCTTGGGCTTCTAGAATTGTTTGAAGAGCGCATTGCAAACTTTCTAGATTAAGGCCTTCGGTGGTTGGATTAGGTCGATTGGTGGGAAAGGGATTCCGGAACGGGGTTTTGTAAGGTCCTTTGTTCGAGGAAGCTTCTTCGATCATCCTTTTTAAGTCTATAACTTGATTTGACAGTTTTTGAACAACTTTAGTTAAGTTTTCTAAATCAGATCTTTCAGGTTGTGTTTTACTTTGAGTGGGTCCGGGGAGGATTTCAATCTTCTTTTTGGAAGAAGAACTAGTCTCTGTTTCGTTTCTAGTAGAGTCTTTAAGACTAAGTATGTCCTTTTCAATCTGGCTGGCCTCCTCGAAGGCTTCTAACAACATGGCTTTCTTAGATCGTTTAACCCAAATAGCTATACTTTGATGCAAATCTTTAGTGTAGTATGCTATTATAAGACTCTCGGCAGGCATGGAATCCATAGGGATTCGGTTTTTAAGTGTTAAGAATCTTTGATTAAAGTCTTTAACTTTTTCTTTTGGGTTCATTCTTAAGCTAGAAAGGTCCATGACTAGGAATTTTGGAGGCTTACCATCTCCGAACTTTTCCAAAAAGCATGACTCAAACTTTTCCCAATACATGATGGTATGGGGTTGTTAGGCAAAGTACCATGTGGATGCATTTCCCTCGAAAGTATAGGGGAACAACCTACAGACAACGTCTTCATGTTCGACATTGCGGATTCTTATGGCTAACATAAACTTTTTAATGTGATCTTCAGCGATTTGTTTTGAGTCGGGGTCAAACTTGGGAAGCTATTTCTCCGGATGTTTAGGTAAGGGATGATGAGCTCCAGGTACAGCTACGGCATCCTGATCAAGCCAAGGTCTAGCAGGCTTGTTCTAATTTTCCATTGGGGTAGTGGTTGTGGAAGGCTGAGAAGTGGAATTGCCTTCATCAGAGGAATCCCCTCCAGAAGAGGAAGGAGATGATGGAGGTGGTGAAGGGGGTATCCCAGATCCTCCTGCAACAGGATTTAGGATTGGATCTGTAGGATTCACAGTGAGATTAGTGCCTCCTAATTTTTCTCTGATATCAGAGAAGTCCAAAGGTTGGCCCTACGGATGGTTAGGTTGCCTCAAACAAGCTAAGGCACTATGTGTTTTTATAAGAGATTGACGAACAATCTCTTGTATGTCACCACCTGTAGGATTAGGGGTTGTTGGCTCAGCTGTGATCTATGGATCGTCGGTTGAAGTAGTTGTTGTTTGAAGGGGAATATTATCGTTTGAATGGATTCTAGTCACTATAGGTGAGAGATTAGGTGGTGGAGGAGTCTTGCGATCGTCTCGTGCCATTAATTAATTTCAGGCCCTCCTTCTAGCGCCATTTGTTGACGAGCGAAAATGATCATCCGTCAACTGGGAGAGTGGAACCGGTCCGGGGTTGTCTAATAACCCAAGACGTTTGGGATGAACCACCCTGGCGGTTTTAGCAGCTCCGTTAGCATATCTAAGGTCCTAAGAAAACAAAAACAAAAAAAACTACTCTAAACTAACTAATCTAACTAAAAATAACTATTAAAACAAACTAAACTAATCTAACTAAAAATAACTATTAAAACAAACTAAAACAATATTAACTATTCTATATATACAATCTACTATCTAATGCTATACTAACTCTAACTAATTAAATATCTAACTACTAACGGAATTAAAACTCATTCACAAAATGTACAATATCTACAATTCACAGATTTGAATGAAAACCTGAAAAACTCATTTGTATTATGTCCTAAGATAGAGAGAGCTATTGTTTTTTTTTGTTTTTTTTAATAATTTTATGAAAAGAAATAAAACAAAAACTAACTAAACTAAACAATTAATAGACTAATCTAACTACAAATCTAAACTACACATATGTCTAACTAAACTACTTAAATTATACTAACTAACGAATAAATCACAAACTGACCTGGAGAAACGCTCCAAGTTTGTCCTGTATGAAATGATCGTCTTAGTTGATCGAAGGGAGAAAACCCGCACCGAATTATCCAGGCCCTCCTTGTAAACAGAAAGTTGCAGTGCTCTTCAAATATGATTACAAGACAAACAAGACATAAAAATTACAACAATCTTATGATTTATAAATCTCCACAGTTAGATAAACTTGTATGCAAAGACTTATACAAAAATGATTCAATTGATGAAGAAAAGAAATATGTCATTCATTAACTGAACAAAGTAATTGTTGTATTTTTTAAGTAATGAAAGAAATCAGATATGGATAGCACATTAATCAAATCATATCATCCTGCAATAGATTATGATAGCTAAAGTACTCTATAATCAACTGCAAACGACATGCATAAACTTGAAACAAAATTGATATATTGAAAGCGAAATTTGTAGCAATAACATCAACTCTTATTTCAATTGTATTAGAAATCCATAGCCTGGTTATCCCACAAGTGAGGATTCCCCTTATTACACAAAATAATAAGTATTTAAAGACCTCCCACAGGGTAAAACATCCCTGTGGAAGTTATCAAAACTGTTTACATAAATCTGGGAAGATATCTTAAGTCTGACTAAACTAGGAACCTAAAATAAAAACTAAATCACACAAATATCTCCTAGACTGTCCAGCATGCCCAATGCAATTCGGATGTACCTGAAAAGGGTCAAAAATGGACAAGTTAGGAGGATATTTTATTGATAAAAATGATAAAAATCTAATTCTATAGACAAGCTACAGAATCTTGCGATTATGTAGCTGGTCTAAATCAGACACAGAATCAGCATTAAAATCAATCCAAATCTTTGAAAATACATTCAAACTATCAAAAGATATTCGATTGCTAAAAGCCTTATTCAAATCGACACTTGTATGCAATTTGAACAAACTAAATCAAATGATAAACTAGATATCTATACTTTGTTTAATTCATTACTAATTTAGGTATACAAAATAGTATCGAACAGTAATGAAATCGTTTCATATCAAATTGAAATCGATACAGTTAAACACATCATAGTCAATCGTTTATGTTGCCTCATCAACAGGAAACACGATCGAATCCATACGAAAACAGCAAGATCGTTTTCAAATTGATATAATTGTATTAACATAAACCAACGATCCATGTCATTAGCGAATCAAATCAAAACTGGTGTGTAAATTAACTCAAATGAAATCATAACAGGATCTGTGGGAATCATCCATCGTTTATTATTTCTAATTGGGGCAGACAATTTGATTAACATTCAATGAAATTATTAGTCGAATTCATTTCAAAACAAACTATTAACCAAATTCGACAGAGATAACATATGTCGATCTGGGTTCAACCAACTCGTTTTGAAAATTAAAATCAAACAGAGTAGTATCAAGTCTATTTTTTATACAAATCCAACTCATAAAACTATCATTCTAACTCAAGATACACAGCAATCCAATCAAGACAAGAGCGAATCGAACAATTGGAGTTTAACATAGTCGTTGTGAATCAAAACCGTTCCATGATTCGGGCGTAGATATCTTTTTCACAGGCTTAAATGAGAATATCGTTTTCATACAAAACAGAGTCGTTCTTTCCAAATTGGAGTCAATCAGAGTTGTATTCTTGATTTAGAAGATTACATCACATCAATTCAAACTCACGAAGTCGTTCCAAAATCACAGCATACAAACTAAATTAGAGCCGATATAATCTAACCATAACGAAATTATACCAAATCAAAATATGATCGTGCTCTAATTTTAGCATGAAAACCTCCTGTACAGGTTAGATACCAACCAAATCCGAGCGAAAGCAAACCATTGATTTCGTTAACTCATACCAACAGTCAGACGAATCAAAACAAATGAAAACCAATCAATTGCTAAACTGGGCATGACCAAATCATTTAACAAAATCATAACCTCATTCAATTTTAGCAAAACGAAAACAATGTACAGGATGAACAACATAACCGTTTTCGACATGGCTATAACAGAGTCATTTCGAACAATAGACAGAGCTATTTGAAAACCAAACTCAAATCATTATATTAATCCTAGCAATTCACACGACGAAATTGATACCTAAATTCATACCTGGATGACGAGCAGACAACTTGATCATGACATTTTGGAATTGACAACGGCTGTAGCCAATTCAACATTCCTAAATATGATGGAACCAGTGGTTTTCTGCTTCCTATCATTTGCTTGAAGCTTGTCCCTTTGGCTTGTCAACACTGTAACTTGGTTGTCCAACGATTTGATTTTCGATTGAAGTGAGGGAACGTATGTATAGTATCGTTCCAACCACACATTACATTGGTCACATGACGACTGTTCGAGCTTCGAAAATGCAGGTGAGGGTTTAGTTACATTGCCGAGGGTTTCGTTAGGTAGCTTGATCCCAGGGTAGCTAGGATTGTTCCTTAGGCAAGGGGGTAGATTAGAAACAAAGTCATAGGGTGGCTCGGAGCACAGACCTTGGGAGTAAGGGTACTCACTAGCTAGGAAGCGTTCGATGTCAGAGTCTGAGTCTTCACTGAGGACTATGGGCTTCTGCTCAGCACTAGGTTTAGGTTTATTCCTAGCCATTCTCGAGATAAGCCAAGCATTATTTTTACCTTTGCCATCAACAGTAGGGTTTCCCTTGACCTTTTTGCTCACAGGATTTTTATAGCCTCAGCCTTCTCAGTTATAACGTCGGGTAAGTCGATATCAGGGTCGACCGAGGGTTTAGGAGAGGGAAGTAGGACATGGAAGGGCACAGGTGGCTCTACCTTGGTTTCACTAACCATAGGCTTGTCAACTTGGACGGGCTCTGCATCAGCAAAACCATTCCGAGAAATAAAAGCTTGCCAACTATCACCGTGGAGATTTAAGTGATGAACAACGATGAGTCTGATTAGGCCATGGTGGAACAGGCTACTATCGACCTTTTCTCGTTTAAACCTTTTTGACATTTTATAAAGGCTACGCTGGAAGTAAAAAGGCATATTCAATGGGTAACCCATAAAATTCATTAACAGTCGAAGGTGATAAAGGAAAACCAATCCGTATCGACCCTCACAGGTCACGAATTGTTTGACCACCATCAGAAGATCATGCCATATTGGTTTAAGCGTGGAAATGGGCATACCTATGTCAGAGGATGTGACCTTTCGTGAGACGAACAGTAGTGGCCATGGCACCTCCTCAAATTTAGAGTTTTTGAACCATCGGTGGCCCATGGCTGCTAACCCGGTGGCAGAGCTAATGAACTCTTCACTGATTTCCAACTGAATGTCACCTACCTTGGCCCTACAGCCATCAAAAGTCAGGGCGAAATACTGTGCAACAAATAGATTAAAACCCTCAAACCATTGTACAAAGGTGAGCCAACCACTATCCTCTAAGTCTTTCCAGGCATTGTCGAACAGCAGCAAGGCTTGGCTACCGTTTGGCTACCCGAAGGCTTACCCGAGCTAACAGAGGTGAAACAGGGATAAGGGAAGGCATTAATGATATCGTGCGAAGGTGGTGGAGCTATTTGCTGGCCATGCAGAATAATCATTACCAATGGTACAACCGTCGGCGCTTTCAACTATACAAATCACAACGCACATGTGTTATAACTATGTCATTTCAATCAATCAAAACCTTTGGTAAATGGATGAACCATGCGCACAATGAAACGTTATGCCATAGTTTTAAAAACATACAAATCGAAACCAATACCAAGTGTTGGACCAATGCGCCAATGCGTTTTATCACATGAACTAGGTGTCATATTAAATGATATATATCAAGGGTTTAACCATAACACCTATGTATTTTTATGAAACCAGTGGTCAAGTAGATCAAATCGAAGAACATATAAATCCAATTACCAATGCATCACAACCTCAATTACTCATGAAACGAAATTACATAATCAATCAAAGGATGTCCAATGAGTACAGATCAAAAAGTTTTGCCAACTGCAT
>SNQJ01S0153087.1:16065-38883 GCA_010110895.2 Picea sitchensis | reverse complement strand
AAAAGTGGTCAAAGAATTTCAAGAATACATTTACCAAACAATGGTTGTGTACTTTGATGATTGGACCATTTACAACCCACTGAAACATCACATCCACCGGTTAAGAATGATGTTGGAAATTTGTAGACAAATTCACTTGTCCTTAAGTATCAAAAAATGCATCTTTGCCACGCTTATAGGGATTATGCTGGGCCATATTGTATGTAAATATGGAATCAAGGTCGACATGGCCAAAATTAAAGTTATTCTTGACCTGAAACCACCAATCAATCAGAAGAAAATCGAAATCTTCCTTGGGCATACCAGGTATTATAGAAAATTTGTCCGACATAACTTTCCCCACCGATGAGCTATTAAAGAAAGAATTCGAGTTCCAATGGAGCCAAGACTGCAATGAATCTTTTGATCTTAACTTTTTTTTGGTAGAAGCACCTATACTAAGATTTTTAGAATGGTCATGAAATTTCCATGTCCATGTGGATGCCTCTAAGGTTGTTGTCAGCTCATTCCTAGCCCAGCCATATGATGACATGGTCAATCACCCAAATGTATATGCCAATCGAAAATTGAATAAAGTGAAAAGAAACTATTTAACAATAGAGTGGGAGTCTCTAGCCATGATTTTATCCCTTCAACAATTTCGACATTACTTATTGTAAAATCCATTTATCTTCTTCATGGACCATCAAGCACTCAAGTATTTAGTAAATAAACCAGTCCATCAAGGAAAAAATTGTCGATGGATACTACTATTCCAAGAGTTCGACTTCAAAGTAGTAGTCTGACCAGGAAAGAAGAATTTCATCCTAGACCATCTATCTTGACATGAGGTAGGAGAAGATACGACCAAGATAGAAGATGACTTACCAGGTGCACATCTATTTCGCATCGAAGTGCCCCCCAAGGAACTTGAAGAAATCATAAATTTCTTAGAATGAGGGAAGGCCCCAGATGATCTCCCAACTAACAAAAGAAATATCATAGCATTAAAAGTAGCACCATTCACTCTCATGAATGGATATCTCTACAAACCAGACATTGATAGTATTCTACTAATATGTGCATTGGAACATGAATGCGAGGATATAATCAATGAAGCACATCCAGGCCCAGTGGGAGGTCATTTACAAGCCAACATGAAAACCAAAAATATCCTTCAAGATGGTATTTGGTGTCTGAACTTACACAAGGAATGTCGAGAACATGTGAAGAAGTGTGATAAATATGAGAGGATGGGTCGAATGATATGGAAAAATGAAATTCCCTTACATTCAATAAATCCTAGTTTATAGTTTGAAATTTGGCCTATCGACTTTTTTGATCCCTTTCAAAAAAGAGAAAAAAGAACTAGGGCGAAATACATCATCACAACAATCAAATACCTAACTAAATGGGCAGAGGCAGAACCAATAAAAATTTTCATGAAGGAAACAACCACCAAATTCATCTATGAAAACAAGGTAACTAGATTCGAATGTCCTGTAACATTAATCAATGATCAAGGAACTCATTTTGTCAACAACGCAATCAAAGTCTTACCAAAAATTTCATGATCGACCATAGGAAGATGAATTCTTATCATCCAAAGGCCAACGAAGCCATCGATTCATTAAACAAAACACTAAATAAAGGCTTAGCAAAAATATGTGGACTCAACAAAGAGGATTAGGATGATAAAGTTCCAGTAGTACTGTAGGCTTATAGAACAACATACAAAATATCAACTGGACAAACTCCATTCACTATTGTATATGGTCAAGAAGTTGTAATTCCACTACACTTCTACGCAAATGCAGGGAGGATAACACTCATCCTTGAATATTAACCATATCCTCAACACAAGACAATGCTTCCACCAATTGCATCAATTTAATAGAGGAAGAAATGATGATGGCATAACAACATCAATAGGCTCAAAAGAACTAACATAAATCTTGGCATGACCGACACATTAAAAATAAAAACATCAACGCAGGAGATTTGGTATTACTATATGACAGTCGGATAAAGGGAAAGCTTCAAAAGCTAGAAAATTCTTGGTTGGGTGCTTATGTGGTCGAGGACATTTGACCATTGGGATCAGTACAAATAAGGACCTTGCAAGGGCACCCCTTTCAGAAATTAGTCAATGGGGCCCGTCTAAAGAAGTACAATACGTAATAGTCTCATGACCTACTGGTGAAAACCTCTTTGTGGGAACCAACATGATTCGACTAGGTCAAAAACCCTTTGGGGCGGCCTAGGTTGAAGTCGAAAAGAAATGAATAAATAAAGAAAAAGGAAAAAAGAAAAGAAAAGAAAAAAAGGATAAGTACTAAAAGTAAAGGAAGATTAAGAAAGGAATTAAGAAAAGCAATAAATAAGTCGGTTAACAAAATGAGGTACAAAATTGTTTGGGGACTACAAGCAATATGACCGAGTCGAACCACCAAAAAGAATCCATTCAAGCCTACCATACTTAAATATGAGAAGATAACAAAATACTTGGTCATCTCTAAGTTCATCCAGAGAAGAAAAATAGAAACCCAACACAAATTCAACACCAAGACAAGATCTGCGCCATCTCCTGAACAAACAGACCAGTCAATTGACCGAAAGAGAAATACTTCACTCGGTTGAACATGGAATCCATCAATCAAGAAGGTGTGAATTATATAAATCAATCCAACGATAAAAATACAAATCAAGCGAGTGCGAAAATCATGATTCAATCGAGCGAGATCACTTTCAAACAATTCAACGGAGAAAACATGGCTTTAGAAAAGAAAACATCCATCAAGTTGAAAAAAGAAAGGAAACCGACTTGGGCAGACAATCTGACTGGAAATCCTCGTTCGATCAAAAGAATCAATCTGACTAGATCACTTAAGCAAATAAAGTAATAAAAATCAACTATGTAGGGAAAACTACTTGAGAAAAAAATGAACTTAGTCGGAACAACTGGCCACCAAGAGTACGTTGACGCAATTAATGCCCAACAAGATGAGTTCGACTGCCACCATGCCGTCGATGCAACTATCTCTTCATATGAAAAAGAATTAATGTCTGTCATAACTCTCATTGGACGTGAATCCATGGCACTGTTGGATGAATTAATGTCGCCCCTCCATCTTCTGCCTATAAATATAGAGGAGATATATGACTTTGCTTCACTATTGGTCGCACTCGAGCACTTGAATAATGAAAGCATAGAAATTGTAGCCATGTATTTGACTCCATAGCTTCATAATTTTAATTCTCAATTCATTCAATAGGAAACCACAAATATGCCAAGGATGAGATGCCAGATCACAGACTCCTTGGTGGAACCAAGGACAAAATCCAAATTCGATAGAGTGAGTGCAACCGAGATGGAAGCCTACATGCAAAATATCTTTGGGGCTAGAATATAAGAAATTTATTGGTCACAACAATGGAACAATCTCACTGCATGGGGAATGGAAGCCAACACATGGACGAATGAAACAAATTTCCTTGCAATGGATGGTATTTTCCACTTTTGGGGCCCACCACAGGTCACAGACTTCGGTGGTTGGAAAGAGGAAGCTGCAAAGTTCTTGGTCAGTCGATACCACAACGAACACTTATGTCTAGACCATCCAATCGTATTTATCGATGGAATGATACATCAGGTCACTGAAACTCCACATGGAGGTATATTAGTTCCAAAAACCTAAATTCTAATGATTGGATCGAGTGCCTCATAGGGGGGACATCAACAAAGAATTCAAAGGGCCTACTGATCAATAAAGTAACCGAGCCCATGGAGAAATGGACCACTGTAATTATCTCACTTTGCTTCATGACCGCAGGTCGAGCCTTAGATGTGAAGCTCATAATCTTGGAACCCATCGACCAGATCCTTAATTCAGGCGCACAGTTCAACTGGGCAAATTAATTAGCTATATTAATCAAAATCAACTGCAAGGGATGCCAAGAAAACATACAATCCATTAATTTCCCATCCTTTCTAATTTGGATAGTTATGAGTCAAGTTATCCTAGTCAGGGAACTCACGTTCATAATCAAACATGTTTCTACAATGGACAACTACAAGAGATTTTCACCAGGCGTAGTCAGGTCATTCAAATACTTTCTAATAGAAGTAATGTTCAAGAGTTGGGTCAACAATGTGAAAAATATATCAAATAAATGGAGAGTTGAACATAAAGCTCGACAGACATTACCACCATGTTCCTATTGATATTATGGTAGCTGCGGGAGGTATTAACCCCCACTTGTAACCTTGAAAAGAATATAATATTCCGGGAAGCAAGAAGAAACCCTAAAGCATTGGATATAACCCTAGAAGACAAGTCGACTAAAGAAAATAATTTAATATTGATTCTTTAGCCTCTAGAAAGATAAGTTTCCCCAGACAACTAAGAAAGAGCAGTATAAATATAGGATGCCAGAGCTCATTTGTACACATACAACTCGCAACTGCAAAAATCTAGTGCGCACTGCATAAATTTAGTAAGTGTGCAAATCTAGAGAGTAGCTGCAGCTGCAACAACTGGAATTTGTATTTTCGGTTTTAGTCTTGGAATTTCTCTTGGTTATGGTTTGTACTTTCTTCCTTGTGAACTAGCTCTAGATATAGGTACACTACATTGATTGGATATTAGGCCTAGGGTTTTCTTCCAGAATTAATATCTGTCAAGGTTAAGGTGCTCGGGGGTGGCTTCGACCTATGGTTGGGTGACAATATTTCTATATTGTCTATGGTTAAACGATCACACCTAATTTTCTAACAGGTTATGGGCCCACACTATCTTCAGACAGTCTAACTGCTGGAATATAGATTGGGAGGATTTGCTTAGTTACAGTTGTAGTTGCAGTCAAAGTTTTTGCTGCAACAACGAAAACCTAACCCTCTTGTTGAGGCACCTTAAGTGAAAAGATTGACCTAATTTCTAGATATCCTAGTGCACCCTAACCTAGTTCACCTCCTGGTACTCTCAAAAAGCTAAGACATCAAGTTTGAGTTTTTGGTCAAAGTCAAAGGTTGACCAAGTCAAAGAATTCATGACTTACTCTATGAAGTCAAAAAAAAAGTTAGAAGGGGCTTTTAACTT
Organism: Picea sitchensis; assembly: GCA_010110895.2. Taxonomy (NCBI): domain Eukaryota; kingdom Viridiplantae; phylum Streptophyta; class Pinopsida; order Pinales; family Pinaceae; genus Picea; species Picea sitchensis. Next base: position 33,805 of record SNQJ01S0153087.1, on the reverse strand, counting down.
CTGAGCATGGAAGACAAGGATTGACCTCATCCTTGCCAAGAATAAAGTGTTGGATATCGTGAAAGGAAAGATTGCGGAACCATTGTTTGAAGAAGGAAAAGAGAAGGAACCTCAAAACATTGCAATTATGGAGAAGATCAAGGACAATGACAGTCACATCAATGCCATGAGTATCATAGTGGACTCTATAAAAGACCACTTGATACCCTACATCTCTCATCTTGACTCATCTAAGAGCCAGAAGATGTACGATGCCCTAACTAACCTCTTCAGTCATAAACATTGGACAAATAATGAGTGCGAGAAAGAATGAGCTTCCGGTGACATGAAAATGAATGATGATGACAACACAACCTCCTTGAGAATCTGATTAAAGAGAACAACTACTACAAACTATTGAAAAAATAATTTGAGGAAAAGGAGGCCGAGTAAATATAATACTCAATAGCCTTCCCAAGACATGGGATGCATTTTTAAGTAGCATAAACAAAAGAAAGGAGTATCCACATTTGAAGAACTTTGGACTAGTACCTGAGAAGAATCAAGGATTAAAGAGAAATTCCAAAGGAAAGATTTTGATCAAGCCTACACAACAAAGTTGAGAAATTTGAGAATAAGAAGAAGTTTGACTCAAGGAAGAAACAAAACAAGAAATGGATATGTCAAAAATATAATGCTTGAAATGTCAAAAATATGGTCACTACAAAAATCCTTGTCCAAGGTTAAATAAAATGGAGAAACACCGCGAAGCAACAATTTATAAAGAAAGAGAACCCTCGAAAGTCAAACAAGAGATGAAACAAAATAAGAAAAGGAACCCTCAAAGAAAGTCAAACAAGATGAAGCAAATTTCTTCTTCTAGTCAAGGTAACAATATTATTTTGTAACATAGTCCTTGTACATACCATGTTTACATAGTTCCTGTATATTTATTTCTTAGAAGATAAGATGGTCAATGAAACAACACCTATGGAAGAATAAAAATATAAGGATTACAATTACGATGATTACTAGTCAATTAATGTATCTGAAAAGATGAAGTACGTTGACAATCCTTGGCAAAAATTCCTATGGAAGCTATTATATACGTAACAACTTCTAGATAAGATGAAATTAGAATCAAACTTGAAGAGACCTAGAAGAATTCAAAATAGAAATAAGTCAACATCCAATTAAGTCTTGACAACACCCCACTTTGGTGTGGAGTTAGTGGAGGGTCGACACCAACAAATTTGGAGTACGAGCCAACAAAGCTCCAAATATTTTAGGTGCTCGACATATGATTGGGGTTTGAAACACAAATCCATTAGAAGTGCTTAGTGACAAATCAACTATTCTAACACCACTGATGGATGAAAAACATGAGGAATAAAGGGAAGCATCCCTTTATACGATTCCATTTATCTCAAATTTAGACGTGGAAGGAGATACCCCAATAAAGTATACCTTGAATAAGAGAAAACAATAAGAAAGAGTAGCAAAGGGAAAAGAGGTTGTCGACATGGACACAAGTCTAGAGGGGGTAGACATTCTTTGGAAAGAAACATGAAAGAAACATGAAAGAAACATTCCAAGCATATACTGCATTAAATTTTGATCACCCCCTGATGAAGAAAAAATTGAATCCATCACCAACAAGATAATCGAGAAGGTAAAGATGTGGGAAAAACAAATCCGATAGGACAAAGCTGTCACAAGAAACATCCTAAAGTTGAGCATAGGGTCATAGTTCAAGGAAGCAATGGTAACCTTAAATGTGAAGCGTGCCGAAGAAAAGAAAAGAAAATCATATTTGAACAAACACGTTGAGACGAGAAAGAAGAAAAAGAAGAGGCTCGAAGATCAACAAATAAAAGCATGGGTTAAAGAAATCCTGCTACAACACGACGACTGAATACAAGTCGGAACAACCCCAACAAGAAGTCTATTCCAAAGAGGTAGCAAACTAAATCTACCACAGTCAACCTCACACGGGAATCACCTCCTCTAGAACCTGCACCGATTGTTGAAGAAATAACAAAAATGAAATGGGTGACCAAACACACAAAGAAAACAAAGAAAGGGTGCCGAAAGGTTTCATCGGAAGAAACCTTTTTAGACTCTCCTCCTGGCACCAACAATCAAGAAAGTGTGACACACTCGGGTTTGGAAAAAGCCGAGCAAATTTTACAAAATGGAGCTGCTGAGAAACATACTATGGTCAAGTTGACATCTACAAGAAAGTTGACTCCATTCGAATCGATGCGACAAGAAACTGGTCCAAGTAAATAAAGTCGGTCGGTTCACCCCGACACATATGTAGCAATAGAAACAGAAAAGAAGATGGAAGGAGAGATAGACACATACACTCAGGGGTTAGCACACACCAACCCCACACAAAAATCAATCAATCCAGAGCCCATGACAGTTCCATCTAGAGGATCGGATCCCCTAGGAAAATAAAATGAATAAATAGAGAAAGTTCGGCTAGGGAAGAAAATTGAACTTGACCAATCAAATGCTCATTATGAAGAACAACGAATAGAAGAAAATAATTCCAGTACAGGGTCTCCGAAGAAGGGAAATCATCCACCTGAATATCCTTTGGGAATCCCTCATAAAGATCAGTTGGATCCCTCAGAGAAGATTGAAAACATATAACATAATGATCCATTAGGTCAAGTGAACAATGTGAAATATAGCTGGAAGGACCTCGACACACAACCAAAATCATGAAAGAATAATGAAGAAAATAAGGGAAATGATGATAGAAATAAGGCAATGACACGAAAAAAAACCAAGAAAAGGAAACAAACAAAAATATAGAACAACAAAATGTGGAAAAGAAGATGGAGAAAAATAAAAATAAGACAATCCATAGGCAGAATAGTACTTCAAAAGCAATCACTTTCACAACTTTTAAGCTAGTCGGGTTGACATAACCTACTTTTGAAACAATATTCGACCCAACAATAGCATCCGATGAGAAGATTCTAGATTTATATAATGAATTCACCAAAGAAGTGAACAACAAATGGAAGAGAGCCACGAGTGTGATAACATTTCTGCAGTTTGTCTTTTTCCCTCATGCCCGACCATCATGAAAGTCCAATCAAATCCTTGCTCGAAATCAATGAAGTTCTCTGCATGATCACCGAGATCCTCTTATATTTTCCCGACGAGCTATAAAAGACCTCTGGGTAGTGGAGTCGTACACTCACATTACACTCCTACCCGAGTTTGGAAGATCTTGAAGTTGTTGCTCGAGTTTTGAAGGCCTCACCTCCAGTCATAAGGCGTCATTGGCTTCTTGAAGATCGATACTATATTTGTATATCTTTTATTTTGAGATGTAGATCCGCTATGTATTGCTCGCAACTACACTTTATATAGTTATATGAAATGGATCTATAGTGTATTTGATTGGCATCCATGATTTATTTCATCCCAAGCATGGGTATGCTCGTCTCAGAGAACAATTGTTATTTTTGTAGATGGCACCTCCTGAACTTTTGTCCCGGGCTCACTCGTTTCATGCATTGGTAAAGATTTTGTAATGTATTTCGTTCATCATATGCTCTTCTGACCTCACACATTACAGAGCATCTGTTATAACCCTAAATTTCTCTACATATGCATAGCTGGCATTTGGCCCTCTTACCTACAATTTTTGCCAAGCCATCACTGAGTTGCTCTTCTTAAAAACTCATTTTTTGAAGATGTACGCGCCTTGCACCAATACTGGCCATGTACATATGATTGTTGCACCACTACAACCCATGTATGTACGCATGCTGCACCACTATAACTCTCATATACTTGCAAAAGTTGCAAAAAATAAAAAGTTGCAATGAATTTGTTGAGATTACGGGCTATTGGGTAGTTTCCCAACTAATCCACTGCCTATAGCCCGTCACCCAATCTAAACATAAGAACATTGAAACTCTTCCCGTTTCACATCCCCTCCTTGCCCCAAGCATTTGCAACCCTTTTGTGAGAATTTCCTCAGAATTCCCCAATTTGCCTTCCTTCCTCCATCATAAACCCATCATACTTCCCAAGAAGAAGGTTGAGAGGAGAAGCCATACAAAGGTGCACTTGGAGCTTGGTTAAGAGGAGCCTAGACTAGGTTCGTGGAGCAGTAGCTGGCACTGGTTGTAAGTAATCATTGTATTATCAATAAAAGAAGTATTTTTCCTGTCCCAAAACATGATGTGTCGAATGTTTGCATTTGATTTATGTTTTATTCTAACGTCTAACCCTTGATTTATATATGAAATACATGCTTGTATTTTTCTATTTATCTGTCTTTGAATGCAGGCCAACCTTGGGAGGAGGTTTGCAGTCAGCGAAGCTATCAAGCACGAGAGGATCATCACCGGATGTGAAGTAGAGGTGCAATTACCCGATCCTTCTCATTTTGATTTTTGTGTATGAGTTTGGGATATGTTTGGGGTAGTTAGAAAAGTAGGAGAATTTTAAACGGTTATTGATCTACCTACATTGTAAAACCTGGTGTATCCCTAGGGGGGTTTTTCTCGCTAGCAGAATTTGAGACCATACTGGGGAAAGCCTCTAGGGGTGTAGGAGATTTTTTGGGTGTTTGATTGGTTTTATAATTTTTGAGTTTCTGATGAGTTTGCTGAGTCTTTTAAGGTATTCTAGTCACCAATTGGTTCCATACTAGTTCTCCCTGCCCTGTCAGCCTGTTTGTTTCATTTCTTTTTTTTCAAGAAATACAGAGGTGTACGCAGCCTGCTGTGGGACAACACAATTATATACACACCCTTCTTTATAGACAACCCGCGTACATACGCAGGCTTCTTAAGCATCAATAACGTAATTGGTTCAAGGGACTATTTTTAAGAAGAGACAGTCAACCTCTTCCCTGATTGAGGTTTTTACTTCTCAGGGTCTCTTGACAGAGTTCAGTGCCTCTATTTTTTCAGTCAAAGCCTGGGTTAGATGTCAGTTTGCTTGTCTTTTTGAATATTTCTTGTGTTTACTTCAGAAAGGGTTTTAGGCGAGTCTTTGAGTTGTTGATCAACCTGTTTGGTGTCTTTAGTGACTCCTTGCAATCCGTAGCGGGCCATAGGTCAGTTTCAGTCTTGTCTGGTTTTTCTTTTACCCCCTTTCGTTTGCTTTAAAAAAAAGAAGAAAAAGATTTATTTCGAGTTTTTCTTGTTTAAAGCATTTTTCAAATAAAAAAAAAGTTTTCCTTTCTTACTTTGGTAAAGTAGTTGGAGTTAGTTATCTTTCTTGTTAGGAAAAATAGTTCATTTTTAAAGTTCTTTATTGATTTCTTAGAACATTAAGTAGCTTGTAGTCGAGCGAAATTTCATTTTAGGTCTTCCTTTTAAAGATTTTGAAAATAGTTAGTTATGAAAAGTTGGTTTAAAGAGTTAGTTGCAAATTTTTATTGTTAACTAGAAGTAATTTTTCTTTTAGAATTCCGTTTACTTCTCTTCTTTTCGTCACTCATACATGTCACTAGTTTCACTGCCGTGTCCTTTAGGCTAAAACAAGACATTTAAAACGAACGCTAAATTAAAATTAACTAGACTTTTATGTTTGTAGGGTCAATCAACAAGTTTAGGGCTAGAGCCTTGAATTAGGTTGGAGAGGAAATTCTTCAAGGCTTATAAACAAACATTGGAATCAGATCTAGGGAGTGTAAAAGTCTAGTGATGTGAAAGTTATCCGGGACCCCCCTCTAACAAAAGGGCTAAACACGAGGTCGCATGAGGAACGTTAGTGGGGATAACCTATCCAAAGACATACCAAATGTAGTGGGGAATGAATATTGAGGATCTATCGTGGGATATTGTCATTTGCATTTTCTTATGAAGCTTCGTGGACCTCAAATCTGTTCAAGATCCTCAGTTTTCTTCCGGACCACTTACTTTCGATACCCTCAATAGGTTTCAGACTTGTTATCCTGATCATTGCGGTCCACCTGATTGTTGAATGTACCCTTCTGGTGATTGTTTACGAGCTGGAAACTTTGTTACCTTTATTATAGGGACTTACATAGGTGACTATGGGGGTATACCTCGGTAACTAGGGTAGACGTCGGGCCACACTTTGCAGAGTATACCTAGAGGGTGCTTCTGTGTTCGAGTTGCACTTGCACTGGTAAGTTTCTCTAGAGTTGGATGGCATAATTGTTCTTCCAACTAGATAGTGGTTTGCTCGGTTTATCTTGTAGGAACTTTTCTAGTGTGTGTTTGGTTTTAAACGTTAGTTAAAGACTTACTGTGTCGTTGATATTTTCAAAAAGTGGAAGATCAAGATCTCCACCGGTCACGAAGGCTTCAGGGCCTACCACTGGTTACATTGGAGCCACCACAACCACCGTTACAATGAATACTTGACCAACAAGGTTTATTTGAAGCGATCGGGCCACAAGATATTGTGCCCGAGCCAGCTCTGAGAGGAGAACACTCGAATCTGGAGGAATCTACTGTTTCTGACTTTCGAGAGGAATCTCTAGGGCCAGCCAACCCTTCAATCACTGACTTGTTGGCACCAATTTTGGTACAAGTTGTCCCTCCAAGGGTAACACATCACAAGCGTTAGATAGTATTGCAAGCAACTATGGAAGCAAATGCTGCTACTTCATCAGGGAGTCCTCACACTTCCTCAACGACTACCATCACAGGAGGTGTTCCACCTCCTAACCCACCTTCGTCGATCCAGACCACAATGGTCTTGACCACCGCTACTTCAGGTAGTGGTCCAATTCCGTCAGCAATGATGACCACTGCCCCATTCACGCAGAGTGTGACGGGCCCTCCGTTTTCATATAGGATGCCTGAATTTGACATGAACTCCGTCCTTACCTACTCCAACCTACAAACCATGGGTCTGGGGGCAGGGAGCTCAAATGCTCCCTTGCAAGGGTCCATGGGGGGGCACGTCAACCTCCTATAACACTATCCCTTACATTGGAGGTCATATACCTCCTTCATTCCCCTCTCTCGATGACGCTTTCCAGCCACCTGTCGGGTCGAACATGAACTACATCTTGTTTGGAGCAGGTAGTTTAGGACCTTCTCCTTACACTACGCCGGTGGGATTCATGCCGTTCTCTTTGTTCGACGGGTTTGGTAATAATTATTTTTTGTCAGCTACTGTTTCGGCTAGGGGCAACCCTGGTTTTGGAAAACAAAATCCTGTGCAGGGTACTATTCCTACACAGGGGGCAAGTACAAGAGTTTTCTGCTCACAAGGACTTTGGAATCCTTGGCAGGGATTAGTTCCCTCATCAGGGATGTCGACCAGGGGAAACCCCTTCCATGGTGAATGGAACCTCGGTCAAGGCTCAGTACCTATGGCCGTCGGATCGGAAGGGGGCAACCCCTTCCATAATCTTTGGAACACAATGCAGGGAGAAATCCCCGCCAATCCCTCGACGTCCAATTACTGGAATCAACCAATTATGTCCCAACAAATGCAATTTTCGTACGCTGGTCAAGGCCATGGTGTCTACCAGAACCTTTACCAACAACCCAACTTTTCCTGGCAACCTGGTGGTGGTCAAACTCCAGGATCCCTTTTTCCTCTACATAGTACCCATCCCAAACTACCGTTTCTGGCAATGTTACACTTTCCAGACTTGTCAAGGTTGCTTAACGACCCATCTTGTCATGATCCACATTGCCCCCCCATGCCGACTAAGTTTCCCTCGAACATTCCGAAATTCGAAGGCAAGCCTAGCGAAGACCCAGGTGATCACGTGAAAAATTTCCACCTATGGTGCTCGTCAAACTCGCTGCGAGATGACTCCATACAGTTGCACCTATTTCAACACACTCTTATCGGGGGTGCCGCGAAATGGTACATCGAGCTCGACTGCTCAAGATATTCTTACTTTAGCAATTTGGTGATGATTTTTTTGAACCATTTCCAACTACCTGTGAGATATGACGACGCCACCAAATTGCTGGCCAACTTTGAGCAGACAAAGGCCGATCATATCTCGGATCACATCCGAGAATGGCGACGTCAGAATATCTTGAGCAAGGTACAGGTCCCACCAGGTTTTCTGCTGGAGTGGTTCCTGAAGTATTTTGGTACCTCAATTATCCAAGGACGTTGAAACTTCGAGAGTGTTTTCAGAGGAGGAGGTGATAATGAGAGCGCAACATTGCGAACTGATATACTTTCAGTCTGGATTACTCTATGATATTTTTCCAGATGCACCATGGTCCATCCTTGACAAGGCCAAACAAAATTCCCACATCCAATTAAGTCTTGAAAACACCCCAATTTGGTGTGGAGTTAGTGGAGGGTCGACACCAACAGAGTTGGAGTACAAGCCAACAAAGCTCCAAATATTTCAGGTGCTCGACAGACGATTGGGGTTTGAAACACAAATCCATTAGAAGTGCTTAGTGACAAATCAACTATTCTAACACCATTGATGAATGGAAAACATGAGGAATAAAGGGAAGCATCCCTTTATACGATTCCATTTATCTCAAATTTAGACGTGGAAGGAGGTACCCCAGTAAAGCATACCTCGACTAAGAGAAAACAATAAGAAAGATCAACAAAGGGAAAAGAGGTTGTCGACATGGACACAACTCCAGAGGGGGTAGACATTCATTGGAAAGAAACATGAAAGAAACATTCCAAGGATATAATACATTAAATTTTGATCACCCCTCGATGAAGAAAAAATTGACTCCATCACCAACAAGATAATTGAGAAGGCAAAGATGTGGGAAAAACAAACCCGATAGGACAAATTTGTCACAAGAAACATCCTAAAGTTGAGCATAGGGTCATAGTTCAAGGAAGCAATGGTAACCTTAAATGTGAAGCGTGCCGAAGAAAAGAAAAGAAAATCATCTTTGAACAAACAGGTTGAGATGAGAAATCAGAAAAAGAAGAGGCTCAAAGATCAACAAATGAAAGCATGGGTTAGACAAATCCTGCTACAAAACGACGACCGAATACAAGTCGGCTCGACCCCAACAAGAAGTCTATTCCAAAGAGGCAAAAAAATAAAGCTACCACAATCGACCTCACAAGGGAATCATCTCTTCTAGAACCTACACCGGTTGTTGAAGAAATAACAACAATGAAATGGGTGACTAAACACACAAAGAAAACAAAGAAAGGGTGCCTAAAGGTTTCAACGAAAGAGACCTTTTTAGAATCTCCTCATATCACCAACAATCAAGAAAGTGTGACACACTCGGGTTTGGAAAAAGTCGAGAAATTTTTACAAAATGGAGCTGCTGAGAAACATACTATGGTCAAGTTGACATCTGCAAGCAAGTTGACTCCATTCGAATCAATGCGACAAGAAACTGGTCCAAGTAAATAAAGTCGGTCGGTTTACCTCGACACATATGTAGCAATAGAAACATAAAAGAAGATGGAAGGAGAGATAGACACATACACTCAGGGGTTAACACACACCAACCCTGCACAGAAATCAATCAATCCAGAGCCCATGATAGTCTTATCTAGAGGATGGGATCCCCTAGGAAAATAAAATGAAGAAATAGAGAAAGTTCGGCCAGAGAAGAAAATTGAACTTGACCAATCAAATGCTCATTGTGAAGAACAACAAAAAGAAGAAAATAATTCTAGTACAGGGTCTCCCAAGAAGGGATGTCATCCACCTGAAAATCCTTCGGGAAGCCCTCATAAAGATCAGTTGGATCCCCCAGAGAAGACTGAAAACATATAACATAATGATCCATCAGGTCAAGTGAACAATGGGAAAGATAGATGGAAGGACCTCGACACACAACCAAAATCATGAAAGAATAATGAAGAAAATCAGGGAAATGATGACAGAAATAAGGCAACGACACAAAAAAAGAAGAATAAAAGGAAACAAACAAAAATATAGAACAACAAAATGTGGAAAAGACGATGGAGAAAAATAAAAAGAAGACAATCCATAGGCAGAATAGTACTTCAAAAGCAATCACTTTCACAACTTTTAAGCCAGACGGGTTGAGATAACCTACTTTTGAAACAATATTTGACCCAACAATAACATCCAACAAGAAGATGCTAGATTTATATAATGAATTCACCAAAGAAGTGAACAACAAATGGAAGAGAGCCATGGGTGTGATAACCTTTCTGCAGTTTGTCTCTTTCCCTCATGCCCGACCATCCTGAAAGTCCAATCAAGTCCTTGCTAGAAATCAATGAAGTTCTCTGCCTGATCACCGAGATCCTATTATCTTTTCCCGATGAGCTGTCAAAGACCTCTGGGTAGTGGAGTTGTACACTCACATTACACTCCTACCCGAGTTTTGAAGATCTTGAAGTTGTTGCTCGAGCTCTGAAGGCCTCACCTCTAGTCATCAGGCATCGTTGGCTTCTTGAAGATCGATACTATATTTGTATATCTTTGATTTTGAGATGTAGATACGCTGTGTATTGCTCGCATCTACACTTTATATAGTTATATGAAATGGATCTATAGTGTATTTTATTGGAAACCATGATTTATTTCATCCCAAGCATGGGTATGCTCGCTTCAGAGAACAATTGTTATTTTTGCAGATGGCACCTCCCGAACTCTGGTCCCGGGCTCACCCGTTTCGTACATTGGTAAAGATTTTGAAATGTATTTCAGCCATCAGATGCTCTTATGACGTCACACATTACGGGGCATCTGTTATAACCCTAAATTTCTCTACATATGCATAGCTGGCATTTGGCCCTCTTACCTGCATTTTTTGCTAAGCCATCACTGAGTTGCTCTTCTTAAAAACTTATTTTTTGAAGATGTACGCGCCTTGCACCAATACTACCCATGTACATACGATTGATGCACCACTACAACCCACATACGTATGCATGCTGCACCACTACAACTCATATACTTGCAAAAGTTGCAAAAAATAAAAAGTTGCAATGAATTCGTTGAGATTACGGGATATTGGGTAGTTCCCCAACTAATCCACTGCCTATAGCCCATCACCCAATCGAATAACCATCCTTTTGTCATACAAAAGGAGGTTTTGGGGTCTCATTCCACATCTAGACATAAGAACATTGAAACTCTTCCCGTTTCACATCCCCTCCTTGCCCCAAGCATTTGCAACCCTTTTGTGAGAATTGCCTCAGAATTCCTCAATTTGCCTTCCTTCCTCCATCGTAAACCCATCATACTTCCCAAGAAGAAGGTTGAGAGGAGAAGCCATAAAAAGGTGCACTTGGATCTTGGTTAAGAGGAGCCCAGACCAGGTTCGTGGAGTAGTAGATGGCACTGGTTGTAAGTAATCATTGTATTATCAATAAAATAAGTATTTTTCCTATCCCAAAACATGATGTGTCGAATGTTTGCATTTGATTTATGTTTTATTCTAACATCTAACCCTTGATTTATATATGAAATACATTCTTGTATTTTTTTGTTTATCTATCTTTGAATGCAGGCCAACCTTGGGAGGAGGTTTGTAGTCAATGAAGATATCAAGCGCGAGAGGATCATCACCAGACACGAAGTAGAGGTACAATTACCCGATCCTTCTCATTTTGATTTTTGTGTATGAGTCTGGGATATGTTTGGGGTAGTTAGAAAAGTAGGAGAATTTTAAACGGTTATTGATCTGCCTACATTGTAAAACCTGGTGTAGCCATAGGGGGGTTTTTCCCGCTAGAAGAACTTGTGACCATACTGGGGAAAGCCTCTAGGGTTGTAGGAGAATTTTTGGGTGTTTGATTGGTTTTATAACTTTTGAGTTTCTGATGAGTTTGCTGAGTCTTTTAAGGTATTCTAGTCACTAATTGGTTCCATACTAGTTCTCCCTGCCCTGTCAGCCTATTTGTTTCATTTTTTTTTTTTTCAAGAAATACAGATGTGTATGCGGTCTGCTGTGGGACAACACACGTACATACGCACCCTGCTTTATAGACAACCCGTGTACATATGCAGGCTACTTAAGAATCAATAGCGTACCTGGTTCAAGGGACTATTTTTAAGAAGAGGCAGTCAACCTCTTCCTTGATTGAGGTTTTTACTTCTCAGGGTCTCTTGACAGAGTTCAGTGCCTCTGTTTTTACAGTCAAAGCCCGGGTTAGATGTCCGTTTGCTTGTCTTTTTGAAGATTTCTTGTGTTTACTTTAGAAAGGGTTTTAGGCGAGTCTTTGAGTTGTTGATCATCCTGTTTAGTGTCTTTAGTGACTCCCTACAATCCGTAGCGCGCCATAGGTCAGTTTCAGTCTTGTCTGGTTTTTCTTTTACCCCCTTTCGTTTACCTTTAAAAAAAGAATAAAAATATGTATTTCGAGTTTTTCTTGTTTAAAGCATTTTTCAAATAAAAAAAAAGTTTTCCTTTCTTAGATTGGTAAAGTAGTTGGAGTTAGTTATCTTACTTGTTGGGAAAAATAGTTCATTTTTTATGTTCTTTATTGATTTCTTAGAACATTAAGTAGCTCATAGTCGAGCGAAATTTTGTTTTAGGTCTTCCTTTTAAAGATTTTGAAAATAGTTGGTTATGAAAAGTTGGTTTAAAGAGTTAGTTACAAATTTTTATGGTTAAGTAGAAGTAATTTTTCATTTAGAATTTTGTTTACTTCTCTTCTTTTCATCTCTCATACACGTCACTAGTTTCACTGCCGTGTCCTTTAGGTTAAAACAAGACATTTAAAATGAACGCTGAATTAAAATTAACTACACTTTTATGTTTGTAGGGTCAATCAACTAGTTTAGGGCTAGAGCCTTGAATTAGGTTGGAGATGAAACTCTTCAAGGCTTATAAACAAACATTGGAGTCAGAGCTAGGGAGTGTAAACGTCTAGTGATGTGAAAGTTATCCGGGACCCCCCTCTAACACATGGGATAAACACGAGGTCGCATGAGGAAAGGTAGCGGAGATAACCTATCCAAAGACGAACCAAACATAGTGGGGAATGCATATTGAGGATCTATCGTGGGATAATGTCATTTGTATTTGCCTACGAAGCTTTGTGGACCTCAAATTCGTTCGAGATCCTCAGTTTTATTTTGGACCACTTGCTTTCGATACCCTCAATAGGTTTCAGACTTGTTATCCTGATCATTGTAGTCCACTCGACTGTTGACTATACCCTCCTGGTGACTGTATACGAGCTGGAAACTTTGTTACCTTTATTATAGGGAATTACATATGTGATTGTGGGGGTATACCACGGTACCTAGGGTAGACATCAGGCCACGCTTTGTAGAGTATACTCGAAGGGTGCTTCTGTGTTCGAGTTTCACTTGCACTGGTAAATTGCTCTAGTGTTGGATGGCATAACTGTTCTTCCAACTAGATAGTGGTTTGCTTGGTTTTATCTTGTAGGAAATTTTCTAGTGTGTGCTTGGTTTTAAACGTTAGTTAAAGACTTATTGTGTCATTGATATTTTCACAAAGTGGAAGATCAAGATCTCCACCAGTCGCGAAGGCTTCAGGGCTTGCCACTGGTTACATTGGAGCCACCACAACCACTGTTACGATGAATACTTGACCAACAAGGGTTATTTGAAGCGACCGGGCCGTAGGAGATTGTGCCTGAGCCAACTCCGAGAGGAGAACACTCGAATCTGGAGGAACCTACTGTTTCTAACTTTGGAGAGGAATCTCTAGGGCTAGTCAACCCTTCGATCACTGACTTGTTGGTGCCAATTTTGGTACAAGTTGTCCCTCCAAGGATAACAAATCACAAGTGTTAGATAGTATTGCAAGTATCTATGGAAGAAAATGCTACTACTTCGTTAGGGAGTCCTCACACTTCCTCAATGACTCGACTGCCATCACAGGGGGTGTTCCACCTCCTAACCCACCTTCGACGGTCCAGAACATAATGGTCTCGACCACCTTTACTTCAGGTAGTGGTCCGATTTCATCAGCAATGGCAACCATTGCTCCATTCACGTAGAGTGCGATGGGCCCTTCGTTTTCATACATGATGCCCAACTTTGATATGAACTTCGTCCTTACCTACTCCAACCTACAGACCATGGGTCTAGGGGAAGGGAACTCAAATGCTCCCTTGCAAAGGTCCATGGGGGGCACGCCAACCTCCTATAACACTATCCCTTACATTGGAGGTCATATACCTCCTCCATCCCCCTAGCTCGACGATGCTTTCCAGCCACCCGTTGGGTCGAACATGAACTACATCTTGTTTGGAGCAGGTAGTCTAGAACCTTCTCCTTACACCACGCCGGTGGGATCCATGTCGTTCTCTTTGTTCGACGTGTTTGGTAATAACGCTTTTTCGTCAGCTGCCATTTCGGCTAGGGGAAAACTTGGTTTTGGACAACAAAATCATGTGTAGGGTACTATTCCTACACAGGGGGAAAGTACAAGAGTTTTCTCCTCACAAGGACTTTGGAATCCTTGGCAGGGATCTGTTCCCTCGTCAGGGATGCCGACCGAGGGAAACCCTTTCCATGGTGAATGGAACCTCGGTCAAGGCTCAGTACCTATTCCTGTCGGATCAGAAGGGGGAAACCCCTTCCATAATCTTTGGAACACAATGTAGGGAGAAATACCCGCCAATCCCTCGACATTCAATTACTGGAATCAACTGACTATGTCCCAACAAAGGCAATTTTCATACGCTGTTCAAGGCCATGGTGTTTACCAGAACCCTGGCCAGCAACCCAACTTTTCCTGGAAACCTGGTGCCGGTCAAACTCGAGGCTCCCTTTTTCCTATACATAGTACCCATCCCAAACTATTGTTTCTGGCAACGTTACACTTGCCATACTTGTCAAGGTTGCTTAACGACCCGATTTTTCATGATCCACATTGGCCCCCCATGCCGACTAAGTTTCCCTCGAACATTCCAAAATTTGAAGGCAAGCCTGGCAAAGACTCAGGTGATCACGTGACAACTTTCCACCTATGGTGCTCGTCAAACTCGATGCGAGATGACTCCATTCAATTGCACCTATTTCAACGCACTCTTATTGGGGGTGCCATGAAATGGTACATTGAGCTCGACCGCTCAAGATATTCTTACTTTAGCAATTTGGCGATGATTGTTTTGAACCATTTCCAACTACCCGTGAGATATGATGCCAACATCGAATTGCTGGCCAACTTTGAGCAGACTAAGGCTGATCATATCTCGGATCACATCCGAGAATGGCAGCGTTAGAAGAGCTTGATCAAGGTATAGGTCCCACCAACTTTTCTGCTGGAGTGGTTCCTGAATTCTTTTGGTACTTAAATTATCCAAGGACATTGCAACTTCGGGAGTGTTTTCAGAGGAGGAGGCGATAATGAGAGCACAACAGCTCGAACTGATATACTCTCAGTCTGGATTACTCTATGATATTTTTCCAGATGCACCACGGTCCATCCTTGACAAGGCCAGACAAAATTCTGGACCACATGCCGATGGTATAGTTGGTTCAACACAATCAAATTACACTGATCAACTGTCAAATCAATTGCAACAATTGTCGATACAATAGACAACAACTAACCAGACCTCCGGTTCGGCTGCTCCCCCTACCCAAACGTCAAATGTACACAATGTGCAGTCGACGAACCTGAAGGCCAACCAACATATCGACGTAAAGAAAAAACAACGAAACAATAAGGGTAAGGGAGATAAGAAACCTAACAACAATGCTGGCAAGGGAAACACAGAGAAGTGCAAGTCAAAGTACCCATGTAACCTTTGCACGAAGGGCCACCCGACTCACCTGTGCCCTCGATTGGCGGAGGCCCAGAATTTGTTGGTGTAGCAAAAGCCTGTTGTGTTAACGAACCCATTTCCACATGGGAAAACTATGACTCAAGCCTCTTCGAGCGCGAATGGGGGTAGTCATGGACCCCCTCCATCTTATAGTAATCCCTTGTCCGCGAACATTTATATGATGAAAGGTGATGCTTATATAGTAACCAGAACACACAATTACGGAATGTAAGAATCTGCAAAAAATGGTAAAGAAGCCACAAACCCACCTATTCCTCTCCAGATTGAGAGGAAGATGGGAGAAACAATGACATGCATCCTGAAAGGGGCGTTCATGAAAGCTTCTCATAATCTGAATGAGAGGGCCGCCCAAAACTACTCTATGATGGAGAATTTGTCTCAAACCCCTTACATGATGTCTGCTTTGGAGGTCCTCCAGAGCTGCCCTTCACAGAGAAAGGCTTTGTTATCCTCTTTGGGATCCATAGAGACATGTAATCCATGAACGTTCATTCTCGATACAATCGACTTGAAACCTTGTTTCCCATACCATGTTGCATTTCAGATAGTAGTGGCTTACACAACAATTTTTTTTACCTAGAATATCTTTCATACGGTGGTTGATGAGGGTGCCTTGACTTACGTGACGTCGTTGGTGTGTTGGAAGTCCATTGGCCAACCTGTTTTGTCTCTATCACCTACTCTGCTTACTGCTTTCGACGATCATTCTTTCAGACCACATGGAATCATCACTTCTTTTGCCATGCAGTTAGGATTGAAGACTGTGTGTGTCAAATTTGAAGTGGTCGATGCGCCTCTCGACTACAACCTTATGTTAGGAAGGAGTTGGAATTATGCAATGCATGCAGTGGTTTCCATAGTTTCTTGGGTCTTATTGTTTCCACATGAGGGCTGAATCGTAACCATTGACCAGTTGTCCTTCTCTAGGCCTGACCCTTCATTGGGGGCATCCATGGTCCCGATGATTGATAACCCTCAGCCCAACGTTGTCAATGTGGGGGTTGGTTTTTACCCATCTCTCATGGGTACTTTTGATTACCCGACTCCTTCCGGTGATGTCAAGTTCATATCGGTTGCCCCCGACCAGCCTAGGGCTAAAATATTTCAAGTGTCATCATTCCGAATGACTTACTTTAACGACCCGTGGACTCTTCCTTCCCCATCAACTTTGATGGAAGGGACAAGGCATCCTGGCAAGGCCATGCCCTTGTCCATGATAGAAGTTTCATATAGTATTGTCCAACAAGCTTCAACCAACCCGGATCCGACTCCCGCACAGAAGTTAGATCTAGTTCTCGAGCCTATTTGGGCTCAAGGTTACCTCACCACTACTGATTCTTTATACTTGGTCTTTCCCTCTGAGGAGGCAATTATAGAGGCACTGATTGGTCTGGATAGACCCTGGGATGATCTCTATCACATATCTTATTTTCTCCCGGATTTAAGAAGAATAGAGGCATGTGAATTCGTGTTGACTATGATTGAAGACATGTCTTGTCCTGTTAATCCTCTGGCTACGCACACAGTTTACACCGAGGGTAATATGGAAACTATAGCTGAAATTATACCTATAGATATCTCCAGAACCCTTGGCATCGTGGAGAATGTCTTCGTTGGAGTGGACTACTCCCCTGAGGAGATTCGAATCTACATAGATTTATTTAAGGAATTCTCTGACATTTTTGCCTGGTCTTACGAGGAAATGCCAAGCATTGATCTAAGAATCATCGAACATGAGATAACGACTTATCTTGATGCCAAGCCGGTCCGACAGAAGCTTCGTCCGGTGAATCCTTAGAAATCAACAACTATTAAGGTTGAAGTGGAGAAACTGCTTAAAGCCAGTTTCATCTACCCCATATAGTTGAAATAATGGGTGTCAAATCCCATTCTGGTTAACAAAAAACAAGGTACGATTGGCATGTGCATGGACTTTCGTGACTTGAACAAGGCATGTCTAAAGGATAATTTACTCACCCCATTCATTGATCATATTTTCAATGAATGTGCAGGCTGTGAGGTATTTTCATTCATGGATGGTTTTTCGGGATATAACCAGATTCAGATCAAACCTGAAGAC
>SNQJ01S0153087.1:0-16055 GCA_010110895.2 Picea sitchensis | reverse complement strand
AATTCGAGCTTGTCTGTCAAAGAAGCTTCCTGGACTATAATCAATTATGGGTCAAAGTTATGCTTTGCTTCCAACATTTTCCCTTTTACCTAGTCAAGGTGTTTGATGGATTTTTAAGTCACTATTTGAGCTTTGGTTTCTTATTTTAGCCACTCCTTCTCTTTCTTAGTTAACTCTTCCTTCACTACCTTTTCTTTTGCAATGTGATTTGAGATGGCCACTTTGGATTTTTGGTTAGTCATGTGTAGTCATGTTGTTCTCAAGTAGGAAATTATTGACTTTTGTGCTTTCAATTTGTTGTAAGTGGTGAAAAAATATGTGGGCCCATTACTCAACACTATGTTTAAAGTGGTTTTCTATGAAATGACTACTTCCAGCTATTGTTGTACTTCTTTGAACTTTCCATACTCAGCTTGTAGGATTGTTGCTATTTTGTTGGGCCATTACATCCTGATTGTTTCTAACTATTTGATTATGTAGCTGCCTAATTTATTTCCTTGTTTTCTTCGGGTGTTGAATTTTCAGTTGATTATTTTCACCTGTGTCAATGACTCATTCAACGATCCTTTTAATTGTTGCCAGTGGATCGATTCCCTCCATCGACTGATCTATTCCCAATTTCTCCTTAGCGAGCAGTGCACAGTGCTTCAATATTTGCTTCTCCTTATTTCTCCTTGCTATAAGTCAAGCACCATCTCTCGTTTCTACTGGGAAAAACCCCCCCATGGCTACACCAGGGTTTACAATGTAGGTAGATCAATAACTGTTTAAAAGTCTCCTACTTTTATAACTACCCCAAACATATCCCAAACTCATACACGAAAATCAAAATGAGAAGGATCGGGTAACTGTACCTCTACTCCACATCTAGTGATGATCCTCTCACGCTTGATAACTTCACTGACTACAAACCTCCTCCCAAGGTTGGCCTGCATTCAAATACAAATAAACAGAAAACTACAAACATGCATTTCATATATAAATCAAGGGTTAGACGTTAGAATAAAACATAAATCAAATGAAAACATTTGAGACATCATGTTTTGGGACATGAAAAGTACTTCTTTTATTGATAATACAATGATTACGTACAACCAGTTCCGACTATTGCTCCACAAACCTAGTCTGTGATCCTCTTCACCAAGATCCAAGTGCACCTTCATATGGCTTCTCCTCTCAACCTTCTTCTTGGGAAGTATGACAGGTTTATGATGGAGGAAGGAAGACAAATTGGGGAATTATGAGGCAATTCTCACAAAAGAGTTGCAAATGCTTGGGGCAAGGAGAGGATGTGAAATGGATGAAGTTTCATTGTTCTTATGTCTAGATGTGGAATGAGACCCCAACACCGCCTTTTATATGACAAAAGGATGGTTATTCGGTTGGGTGATGGGCTATAGGTAGTGGATTAGTTGGGAAACTACCCAATAGCCCGTAATCTCAACAAATTCCTTGCAACTTTTTATTTTTTGCAACTTTTGCAAGTATACGCAGGTGGTAGTGGTGAAGCATGTGTACATACATGGTCTGTAGTGGTGTAACAAGCATATGTACACTGACAGTATTGGTGCATGGCGTGTACATCTTCAAAAAATGAGTTTTTAAGAAGAGCAACTCAGTGATGGCTTGCAAAAAAATGCAGGTAAGAGGGACAAATGCCTGGTATGCATATGTAGATAAATTTAGGGTTATAACAGATGCCCCCTAATGTGTGAGGTTAGAAGAGAATCTGATGGCCAAAATACATTACAAAATATTCACCAATGTACAAAACGAGTGAGCCCAGGACGAGAGTTCGGGAGGTGCCATCTGCAAAAATAACAATTGTTCTCTGAGGCGGGCATACTCATGCTCGGGATGAAATAAATCATGGTTTCCAATCAAATACACTGCAGAGCCATGTCATATAAATATATAAAGTGTAGTCACAAGCAATATACATCGAATCTACATCTCAAAATCAAAGATATACAAATATAGTATCCATCTTCAAGAAGCCAACGATGCCTGATGGCTAGAGGTGAGGCCTTCAGAGATCGAGAAACAAATTCAAGATCTTCAAAACTAGGGTAGGAGTGTAATGTGAGTGTACGACTCCACTACCCAAAGGTCTTCGACAGCTCGTCGGGAAAAGACAAGAGGATCTCGGTGATAAGGCAGAGAACTTCATTGATTTCGAGCAAGGACTTGATTGGACTTTCAGGATGGCTGGGCATGAGGGCAAGAGACAAACTGTAGAAAGGTCGACTCGGGTTGGGTGAAACTTCCCTTGGAAAATAGCATGAAAGATAATTAGACTCAGGCAACATGACATTGACATAAGTTCACAATGCAGGAGGCAACGCAAACTCTCCATGTGTTTGGAAGAGTAACGAAACGGAGGAGGACACAGCTCTATGTAGCGAGAACAACTTCTTGAGGTCATATTAGGTCCCAAATATTGACGAACAAATGAAAGGATGTGCTTTGTCCAAGGGCGACTCATTGTGTTTCCAAAAAATAATATATATTTCTCGTCCCCTCTTTTTTGGGTTTTTTGATTTTTTTTTGTCTTTTCCAATTTTTTAAAGAGATTGAAAAAGAATAAAATAATGCTATGTTACAAAGGAGGAACGAGTGTCACAAGCATACTAGTTCCAAGCGCAAGTAACACACTAATTCTTAGAGCAAGGAGACATGTGCAGGAAAAGGACACTCGGACAAAATTCCTCCATGGGTCAAGTTGTAAGGTCGCAGAGGCAAAGTACTACAAGGCTTGTGTATAAGGCATGCTTCAAAGGTTTAGTTGAGAGCAACATGGAGCCGAAATTAGGCCAAATACGCAGAGATGAAAATGTGATTAGAAAGACACAATGAAGCCCCCTTCAATGTAATTTTAACGAGCCCAGAGAAGGTAAGCTCGGTATTTTTTTCACGTTTAAAGAGTCTGAAAAAATGTAAAAGAATACTCCACTTGGGTACCTTTTTTGAAAATAGTCTAGTCGGTTCGAAAAAGGGGTAAACTAGCACCGAAAAGACATCTATTCAAAACCATTTTAATCAGTGTGATATAGAAAAGATCACTCGGAAATCTTTTCAATTTTAAGGAGTCTGAAAAGAGTTTAGCTATGGATTCACAGCCTTTTCTAGATTTAGTCTCCTTAGCTCGAAAAAGTATAAAATTTACTAAGGAGAGCTCTCCCGGTGAGACGAATCTCTCGAGGTGTACCTTTTTCCTCCATAATATACAGGCTGGAAAAAGGGATAAACTCATGCCAGTAGATGTTCTTCTGTACCAATTTAACGAGTGTGAAGGAACAAGGTCACTCAGCGATATTTTCAATTTTAGGGAGTCTGAAAAGAGCTTAACTATGGACTCCGTGGGGGTTCCTTTTTCATAAATTTAGTCCCTCAGGCCCAAAAAAGGGTTAAAATTATACTTGAGAATACTCTTCTAGTGAACCAAATCTCCTAGAGTATACCTTTGTTCATAAAATTGACCATTCGGACCGAAAAAGGGGTAAACTATCGTCAAACAGACATTCCTTCAAGTTTTAGTTTGGTGAGCGTGAAGGAAAACAAGATCGCTCGGCAATCTTTTCATGTTTAGAGAGTCTGAAAAGGGCTTAAAGAAGACTCCAAAAGGTTACTTTTCTTAGTTAATCTAGACAAGATTGAAAAGCATAAATGTAGTCTCGTCGGATGTTGCTTTCGGATCTCAAAGCGAGCTTGAAAGACAACAAAGCATGCTTGTTGTGGGAGTCCCAATGGTGAGGCCAAGAGTGATGGTGTATCAGACGAATGAGGCTCAAACTAGTAATCATGAAAGGACTAAAAAGGACTCTTGAGCCTAAAGCCATTATAGACAGTATGGACGCCAAAATGCAACAACGATCTATCTAGGGCATCCATGTAAAGGTAGGCTCTACCACCTAATCACGACACTTATAAAACAACAATGATGGTTTTGTTTCTCACTTTGGTGGGATCGATCCTATGGAAAAGCGGAAAAGACAATGAGATGCGGAAAGTGGAGGTGGAATCCTAACTTATATGCAAAAAGTTGGAAAAATGAATTTTACAAAAGGACCTTTAAAAGTGACCCATCTCCCAAAAAGGTTACCAAACCAAAAGTGAAGTGCATCATAACATCCAACAAGAAACTCAAGAACCACATTAAATGATTTTCAAGCCAGAAAAAACGACAAAAGGGTTCAAAAAAGTGGCAAAAAGGGCCAAAAAAGTCTACAAATAGAAGTTGGTAGCTCATTTTCACCATTGCAATTTGAAATTTAACCAAAAGGTAAAAAAAAACCCTTTGCTAAAAGAGTTGATTCCGGGAGCTTCAGAGGATGAAACAAACTTCCGCTTGGACCAAGTAAGTATAAACTCATCCCTCTTTCATTTCCATTCTTCTTTTAAGAATAGTTTTTAGTTTTTGAGGGGGTGTGCCCTCTTAAAAAAGGACGGCCCTACGTGTACGCAGGTTGTCCAAGGACAGACCCCGTACATCCACGGGCAGAAAATAATATGCTTGCAGATGTATGCGACTGTGTCCAAAACAACCTGCGTACACCCTCAAAAGCATGGAGAAATGAAATATGCCAGAGCTAACTGCCCCTTAAAATTTGTCATGTAACAGGATGTATGTCCATTGGAGGGAGAGGGAACATGAGGAGATTGATGTCTTGGTCTATGAGGACCCTACTGCCATTGTCGCATTAAAATAATGCAGGTTATGGAAGTTCTACCAATGTCCACTTATGAGGGCACAACCCAAGCTTCTGAATGCCCTGGTGGATTACTGGCACCCGGACGCAGAGGTGTTCATGATCGAGGGGCAGTCGTTGACTCCAACAATCAAGGATATCTATTTCTTGATTGGCCTCTTGAGGAGAGTGGAACCAGTCAACCTGCGCACATTTCCTTCTGGGCCCTTCAACATCGTCGACTACATCGGGATGCACTATGAGGTAGGAACTGAGAAAGTAGGTTCTCAAGTGCCCATCAGCAAGATCACTAACATGTCACTTAAGGTGATCCTACTGCTCATTGGGTAGATCACTGGATCTATGACCATCCACCAGGCCTCCCGGGTGCACATGTATTGTGCCATGCAGTGCCTCGATGAACGTATTTTTGACTAGAGCACGACCATGCTTACTTGCATGAAGAGGCAGCTTATGGATTGTTGTGAGCATAGTAACAAAAACTTCGGGTTCGGGATCGTTCTGTGCTCATTCTTCTTTGAGAGGGTACCTAGCCTTAGTTTGAGAGAGACAGTGTGGGGGCATGTGGCCTCTTTCCCAACAGTGTGTAGATGGGCAGCATTGTTTCCACGACAGGGGGGGGAA
Source organism: Picea sitchensis (assembly GCA_010110895.2). NCBI lineage: Eukaryota > Viridiplantae > Streptophyta > Pinopsida > Pinales > Pinaceae > Picea > Picea sitchensis. The sequence continues at coordinate 10,722 of SNQJ01S0153087.1, read as the reverse complement.
AGGACCATAGAGGCCTTCTATGACACATTTTTTTACTGGTGGGCATTGTAGATTCCGACGATAGAGGACTATCCCTACACCGGAATCAACTTTTCTAGGTATCCAAACATGCTCGTACCTCTTGGAGAGGAGCGAGGAGAGATAGGTACGTGTGTTTTGAATTTATTTAATTTTTAGTTTATTTTATATATATCATTTTTTGTGTGCATCAGAGTATATGAAAACTATGTATATGTTATGTATATATGTTGGACCTGTGCGCTCGGAAGACTTCTTGAGGACTAGGCAACGTCCTCGACCAAAGGTAGTACCAACAACATTCGGCATACCAGTAGCCACAGGGGGACCTCCAAGCCGAAGAGGTTGAGAGAGTGTTGAGACGGGTGGAGCAGAACCTCATCGCGCTCACTTGTGTAGTTCCCATGGCCAATATTGAGGATCTCTCGCCATCGATGCAACCTCATGTCGTTGGGGTGCCACGGACTTAGGTCCAACTCTTCCGGCGTTTGGAAAATTTCGTCGTTCACTATGGCAGGGCCAATAGGCCCCGATCTTAGATAGGATGGACTATCATATGCCGAGGGCACTCTTTTTGTACATTGTTTAGGGCATAAGCCACGTGATGTATATCGGATTACTATTTTTGAGGCGTTCGCGTCCACCTATGTACTCGGACACTTTTTGATATATATATATATATACATATTTGTATATGTCTTATGGATCACATTTTTACAAATGTATGTACATGTGTATGTGTGTTCTTCTTTTTATGTGTGTGCAATATGCCAATCTAATACTTGATTAGCTAGAGTATATGTCATTTGATTTAATATCCTAGGAACATGGATATATGTAATGTAATCAAAGCAGCATTCTAAGAGACGTACCCTAAGGAATCATCGTTGTAAAGTATGATCATAAACGTTGTAAACACCATTTAAATAGGATACAACTAGGTGTGCATCTAAGTAGACCCAGAGGTGAGAGATACCATGCGACAAAGCACCATGAAGAAACTCTATCACTGCGATGTACTCAGTGACATTGTTTGTGGTGTCACCTAGATAGATACCTCCAAAAGATAGCAATTGGTCTCGAGGCGCGAAAATCATCCAAACTGCGGAAGCAAGCCTCCAAGTGTGTCGGCTAGCGTCGTCTGCGAACCCAAAGAACACCTTTGATTCACTTGACATCTGCCATAGTGAAAAATATGGCATAAATAATGACACGTCCGTAAAAAAAAAAAGACAAAGACTAACTGTATAAGAATTATACATATGTATAAGAAGTCACCCAGGCGACCAACCTACGAGTAATACTTCTTAAGGTAGAGCCCATTTCTAGGCTTTTCCAAAGCATTTCCCTCAAAGTCAACCAAACGATAAGTGCCCTTCATTAAGACCTCCTTCACAATGAAAGGTCTGAACCACATGGGTTTAAACTGATCATATTGACACTTGACTCATTGTTTGTGAGCCTCGTTAGCCAAGGCTGCATCATGGAGTTTCTCATCGAGCTACTCGAGAGATAATAGGTGTTCCTCAAGTGGTGAAGTGTTTGGAAATAACTCTACTGCCAACTTTAAAGACGAGATCTAGCACTCTATAGGAAAGACTACTTCTAGCCTGTAAACAAGTTAAAAAGGTGAGAAACTGGTGGAATTCTTTACAAACGTTCGGTAGACCCATAACATCGAGTACAACATAAAATGTCAATTTGACTTGGCAGAATTGATCATTTGTTGTAGAATAGTCTTAAGGGACTTATTCACAGCTTCCACCTGACCATTCGCTTGTGGGTAGTAGGGTGATGAATGATATTTCCTCAACCTAAGATTTGATGTTAACTCAAACATCATTTTGTTCTGGAAGTGACTGCCATGGTCAGTGAAAATCTCCTTCGGGATGTCGACCCTTGCTATTATCTGGCTGAAAATGAAGAGAGTTGTTGTTTCACCATCATTGTTAAACATTGGCATAGCCTCGACCCACTTTGTGAAGTAGTCTACCGCTACGATGATATAATGATGCCTCATGGCTGAAATCAGGTGGCATGTGGTAAAATCAATCCCCCACTTGGTGAAAGGAACAAAAGCAATGACAGGAAACATGGGAGCAGGATGTGCCCTCATATTTCGAGAGAAGATCTGACACGGGTGGCACTTCTTGACCAACTCAACGCAATCCTTGATTAACGTAGGCCAAAAGTAATCGGCTCGTAGAATATTTTGGGTTGTTTCCAACCCAGACAAATGACCACCACATGCTCCAGTGTGGCAGTCATTAAATCTACACCTCGACGATACAAAGTGTCATCGAGTATGAGATAGTTTCGTGCCTGGTGGCGAATTCATCGACGCTCATCGCGAGAAGCAGAAGCGGGGCACTTCAAAGTCTAGAGATAGACTAGTATATCTCCATACCAGGGGTCCGAAGATGCGATTAGAAAAAGATCTCATTTAATAGGTGATTCTTCGGGTGTAACATCATCTGATTCGACTGGAAGTTCTGAAATAAGTTCCACAAAGACCAGTGACTTTTTGGATTTCGCGGAAACAAAATCCAAGTCAAATTCCTGGAGGATAACAATCCATGTACTGATATTTCCGCCAATGACGAGTCGTGTCAACTCATATTGAAATGGATTCATAATGGAAATGAAGGTGGTCTTGCGAAGCAGGATATAATGATGGAGCCACTGGATAGCATGCACTGTTACCAACACAAGCTTCTCAACATGAGAATAGTTGATTTTTGGCCCAACTAGGCCTCAGCTCAGTTAATAAATCACATTCTCTTCGAGAAGATTGTCCTCTTGAACCAAGACCATATCGATGGTCGACTCTACAGTGGCCAAGTATAATAAGAAATATTTATTATAATTGGGAGGCTCGAACAGAGGGGCAGACATGAGGGTGTGTTTCAACGCTTCAAAAGAGCATTGAGTGGCTTCATCCCAATAGAAAGGGATTCCCTTTTTCAATAAACGCATGAACCATTTAGTGATCGAGACATAGTTTTCGATAAAACGCCGAAGAAATTTCACTTTTCCCTGTAAGATTTGAAGTTGAGGGACTGTGCACGGGGGAGGCAGTTGAACTATCGCCTCAACCTTAAGAGGATCGACCATGATCCCTGTTTTCGAAACTATGAAACCTAGAAGATGGCCCAACGTCATGAAAAAACTGCACTTGTTAGGATTCAAGTGAATCTGATAGTAGCGACATCGTTCAAACATTAGTCGGAGGTGTGCGGGATGATCAGCTCTCTTGCGATATTGTGATGCTAGATCATCGAGATAAGCCTCGACTATATGTCTAAGTCGTGGAAATAAAAAGACATGGCCTGTTGAAAAGTGGCTCCAACATTCTTCAGGTCAAAAGTCATCTTACGATAAGAAAATGTGCCCCAAAGACAGATCAAAGTTGTTTTATGTTGGTCTTCAGGTTTGATCTGAATCTGGTTATATCCCGAAAAACCATCCATGAATGAAAATACCTCACAGCCTGCACATTCATTGAAAATATGATCAATGAATGGGGTGAGTAAATTATCCTTTAGACATGCCTTGTTCAAGTCACGAAAGTCCATGCACATGCCAATCGTACCTTGTTTTTTGTTAACCAGAATGGGATTTGACACCCATTATTTCAACTATATGGGGTAGATGAAACTGGCTTTAAGCAGTTTCTCCACTTCAACCTTAATAGTTGTTGATTTCTAAGGATTCACCGGACGAAGCTTCTGTCGGACCGGCTTGGCATCAAGATAAGTCGTTATCTCATGTTCGATGATTCTTAGATCAATGCTTGGCATTTCCTCGTAAGACCAGGCAAAAATGTCAGAGAATTCCTTAAATAAATCTATGTAGATTCGAATCTCCTCAGGGGAGTAGTCCACTCCAACGAAGACATTCTCCACGATGCCAAGGGTTCTGGAGATATCTATAGGTATAATTTCAGCTATAGTTTCCATATTACCCTCGGTGTAAACTGTGTGCGTAGCCAGAGGATTAACAGGACAAGACATGTCTTCAATCATAGTCAACACGAATTCACATGCCTCTATTCTTCTTAAATCCGGGAGAAAATAAGATATGTGATAGAGATCATCCCAGGGTCTATCCAGACCAATCAGTGCCTCTATAATTGCCTCCTCAGAGGGAAAGACCAAGTATAAAGAATCAGTAGTGGTGAGGTAACCTTGAGCCCAAATAGGCTCGAGAACTAGATCTAACTTCTGTGCGGGAGTCGGATCCGGGTTGGTTGAAGCTTGTTGGACAATACTATATGAAACTTCTATCATGGACAAGGGCATGGCCTTGCCAGGATGCCTTGTCCCTTCCATCAAAGTTGATGGGGAAGGAAGAGTCCACGGGTCGTTAAAGTAAGTCATTCGGAATGATGACACTTGAAATATTTTAGCCCTAGGCTGGTCGGGGGCAACCGATATGAACTTGACATCACCGGAAGGAGTCGGGTAATCAAAAGTACCCATGAGAGATGGGTAAAAACCAACCCCCACATTGACAACGTTGGGCTGAGGGTTATCAATCATCGGGACCATGGATGCCCCCAATGAAGGGTCAGGCCTAGAGAAGGACAACTGGTCAATGGTTACGATTCAGCCCTCATGTGGAAACAATAAGACCCAAGAAACTATGGAAACCACTGCATGCATTGCATAATTCCAACTCCTTCCTAACATAAGGTTGTAGTCGAGAGGCGCATCGACCACTTCAAATTTGACACACACAGTCTTCAATCCTAACTGCATGGCAAAAGAAGTGATGATTCCATGTGGTCTGAAAGAATGATCGTCGAAAGCAGTAAGCAGAGTAGGTGATAGAGACAAAACAGGTTGGCCAATGGACTTCCAACACACCAACGACGTCACGTAAGTCAAGGCACCCTCATCAACCACCGTATGAAAGATATTCTAGGTAAAAAAAATTGTTGTGTAAGCCACTACTATCTGAAATGCAACATGGTATGGGAAACAAGGTTTCAAGTCGATTGTATCGAGAATGAACGTTCATGGATTACATGTCTCTATGGATCCCAAAGAGGATAACAAAGCCTTTCTCTGTGAAGGGCAGCTCTGGAGGACCTCCAAAGCAGACATCATGTAAGGGGTTTGAGACAAATTCTCCATCATAGAGTAGTTTTGGGCGGCCCTCTCATTCAGATTATGAGAAGCTTTCATGAACGCCCCTTTCAGGATGCATGTCATTGTTTCTCCCATCTTCCTCTCAATCTGGAGAGGAATAGGTGGGTTTGTGGCTTCTTTACCATTTTTTGCAGATTCTTACATTCCGTAATTGTGTGTTCTGGTTACTATATAAGCATCACCTTTCATCATATAAATGTTCGCGGACAAGGGATTACTATAAGATGGAGGGGGTCCATGACTACCCCCATTCGCGCTCGAAGAGGCTTGAGTCATAGTTTTCCCATGTGGAAATGGGTTCGTTAACACAACAGGCTTTTGCTACACCAACAAATTCTGGGCCTCCGCCAATCGAGGGCACAGGTGAGTCGGGTGGCCCTTCGTGCAAAGGTTACATGGGTACTTTGACTTGCACTTCTCTGTGTTTCCCTTGCCAGCATTGTTGTTAGGTTTCTTATCTCCCTTACCCTTATTGTTTCGTTGTTTTTTCTTTACGTCGATATGTTGGTTGGCCTTCAGGTTCGTCGACTGCACATTGTGTACATTTGACGTTTGGGTAGGGGGAGCAGCCGAACCGGAGGTCTGGTTAGTTGTTGTCTATTGTATCGACAATTGTTGCAATTGATTTGACAGTTGATCAGTGTAATTTGATTGTGTTGAACCAACTATACCATCGGCATGTGGTCCAGAATTTTGTCTGGCCTTGTCAAGGATGGACCGTGGTGCATCTGGAAAAATATCATAGAGTAATCCAGACTGAGAGTATATCAGTTCGAGCTGTTGTGCTCTCATTATCGCCTCCTCCTCTGAAAACACTCCCGAAGTTGCAATGTCCTTGGATAATTTAAGTACCAAAAGAATTCAGGAACCACTCCAGCAGAAAAGTTGGTGGGACCTATACCTTGATCAAGCTCTTCTAACGCTGCCATTCTCGGATGTGATCCGAGATATGATCAGCCTTAGTCTGCTCAAAGTTGGCCAGCAATTCGATGTTGGCATCATATCTCACGGGTAGTTGGAAATGGTTCAAAACAATCATCGCCAAATTGCTAAAGTAAGAATATCTTGAGCGGTCGAGCTCAATGTACCATTTCATGGCACCCCCAATAAGAGTGCGTTGAAATAGGTGCAATTGAATGGAGTCATCTCGCATCGAGTTTGACGAGCACCATAGGTGGAAAGTTGTCACGTGATCACCTGAGTCTTTGCCAGGCTTGCCTTCAAATTTTGGAATGTTCGAGGGAAACTTAGTCGGCATGGGGGGCCAATGTGGATCATGAAAAATCGGGTCGTTAAGCAACCTTGACAAGTATGGCAAGTGTAACGTTGCCAGAAACAATAGTTTGGGATGGGTACTATGTATAGGAAAAAGGGAGCCTCGAGTTTGACCGGCACCAGGTTTCCAGGAAAAGTTGGGTTGCTGGCCAGGGTTCTGGTAAACACCATGGCCTTGAACAGCGTATGAAAATTGCCTTTGTTGGGACATAGTCAGTTGATTCCAGTAATTGAATGTCGAGGGATTGGCGGGTATTTCTCCCTACATTGTGTTCCAAAGATTATGGAAGGGGTTTCCCCCTTCTGATCCGACAGGAATAGGTACTGAGCCTTGACCGAGGTTCCATTCACCATGGAAAGGGTTTCCCTCGGTCGGCATCCCTGACGAGGGAACAGATCCCTGCCAAGGATTCCAAAGTCCTTGTGAGGAGAAAACTCTTGTACTTTCCCCCTGTGTAGGAATAGTACCCTACACATGATTTTGTTGTCCAAAACCAAGTTTTCCCCTAGCCGAAATGGCAGCTGACGAAAAAGCGTTATTACCAAACACGTCGAACAAAGAGAACGACATGGATCCCACCGGCGTGGTGTAAGGAGAAGGTTCTAGACTACCTGCTCCAAACAAGATGTAGTTCATGTTCGACCCAACGGGTGGCTGGAAAGCATCGTCGAGCTAGGGGGATGGAGGAGGTATATGACCTCCAATGTAAGGGATAGTGTTATAGGAGGTTGGCGTGCCCCCCATGGACCTTTGCAAGGGAGCATTTGAGTTCCCTTCCCCTAGACCCATGGTCTGTAGGTTGGAGTAGGTAAGGACGAAGTTCATATCAAAGTTGGGCATCATGTATGAAAACGAAGGGCCCATCGCACTCTACGTGAATGGAGCAATGGTTGCCATTGCTGATGAAATCGGACCACTACCTGAAGTAAAGGTGGTCGAGACCATTATGTTCTGGACCGTCGAAGGTGGGTTAGGAGGTGGAACACCCCCTGTGATGGCAGTCGAGTCATTGAGGAAGTGTGAGGACTCCCTAACGAAGTAGTAGCATTTTCTTCCATAGATACTTGCAATACTATCTAACACTTGTGATTTGTTATCCTTGGAGGGACAACTTGTACCAAAATTGGCACCAACAAGTCAGTGATCGAAGGGTTGACTAGCCCTAGAGATTCCTCTCCAAAGTTAGAAACAGTAGGTTCCTCCAGATTCGAGTGTTCTCCTCTCGGAGTTGGCTCAGGCACAATCTCCTACGGCCCGGTCGCTTCAAATAACCCTTGTTGGTCAAGTATTCATCGTAACAGTGGTTGTGGTGGCTCCAATGTAACCAGTGGCAAGCCCTGAAGCCTTCGCGACTGGTGGAGATCTTGATCTTCCACTTTGTGAAAATATCAATGACACAATAAGTCTTTAACTAACGTTTAAAACCAAGCACACACTAGAAAATTTCCTACAAGATAAAACCAAGCAAACCACTATCTAGTTGGAAGAACATTTATGCCAGCCAACACTAGAGCAATTTACTAGTGCAAGTGAAACTCGAACACAGAAGCACCCTTCAGGTATACTCTACAAAGTGTGGCCTGACGTCTACCCTAGGTACCGCGGTATACCCCCACAGTCACATGTGTAATTCCCTATAATAAAGGTAACAAAGTTTCCAGCTCGTATACAGTCACCAGGAGGGTATAGTCAATAGTCGAGTGGACCACAATGATCAGGATAACAAGTCTGAAACCTCTTGAGGGTATCTAAAGCAAGTGGTACAAAATAAAACTGAGGATCTCGAACGAATTTGAGGTCCACAAAGCTCCGTAGGCAAATGCAAATGACATTATCCCACGATAGATCCTCAATATGCATTCCCCACTATGTTTGGTCCGTCTTTGGACAGGTTATCTCCGCTACCTTTCCTCATGTGACCTCGTGTTTATCCCCTGTGTTAGAGGGGGGTCCCAGATAAATTTCACATCACTAGACATTTACACTCCCCAACTCTGACTCCAATGTTTGTTTATAAGCCTTGAATAGTTTCCTCTCCAACCTAATTCAAGGCTCTAGCCCTAAACTAGTTGATTGACCCTACAAACATAAAAGTCTCTTTAATTTTAATTTAGCGTTCATTTTAAATGTCTTGTTTTAACCTAAAGGACACGACAGTGAAACTAGTGACGAATGAAAAATTACTTCTACTTAACAATAAAAATTTGTAACTAACTCTTTAAACCAACTTTTCATAACCAACTATTTTCAAAATCTTTAAAAGGAAGACCTAAAACAAAATTTCGCTCGACTACGAGCTACTTAATGTTCTAAGAAATCAATAAATAACATAAAAAATGAACTATTTTTCCTAACAAGTAAGATAACTAACTCCAACTACTTTACCAATCTAAGAAAGGAAAACTTTTTTTTTATTTGAAAAATGATTTAAACAAGAAAAACTCGAAATACATATTTTTCTTCTTTTTTTTAAAGTAAACGAAAGGGGGTAAAAGAAAAACTAGACAAGACTAAAACTGACCTATGGCGTGCTACAGATTGCAGGGAGTCACTAAAGACACCAAACAAGTTGATCAAGAACTCAAAGACTCGCCTAAAACCCTTTCTAAAGTAAACACAAGAAATCTTCAAAAAGACAAGCAAACAGACATCTAACCCAGGCTTTGACTGTAAAAACAGAGGCACTGAACTCTGTCAAGAGACCCTGAGAAGTAAAAACCTCAATCAGGGAAGAGGTTGACTGCCTCTTCTTAAAAATAGTCCCTTTAACCAGGTACGCTAGTGATGCTTAAGTAGCCTGCGTACGTACACGGGTTGTCTATAAAGCAGGGCGCGTATGTATGTGTGTTGTCCCACAGCAGACTGCATACACATATGTATTTCTTGAAAAAAAAGAAATGAAACAAATAGTCTGACAGGGCAGGGAGAACTAGTATGGAACCAATTGGTGACTAGAATACCTTAAAAGACTCAGCAAACTCATCAGAAACTCAAAATTTATAAAACCAATCAAACACCCAAAAAATCTCCTACAACCCTAGAGGCTTTCCCCAGTATGGTCGCAAGTTCTTCTAGCGGGAAAAACCCCCCTATGGCTACACCAGGTTTTACAATGTAGGCAGATCAATAACCGTTTAAAATTCTCCTACTTTTATAACTACCCCAAACATATCCCAGACTCATACACAAAAATCAAAATGAGAAGGATCGGGTAATTGTACCTCTACTTTGTGTCTGGTGATGAGCCTCTCGCGCTTGATATCTTCGTTGACTTAAACCTCCTCCCAAGGTTGGCCTGCATTCAAAGACAGATAAACAAAAAAATACAAGCATGTTTTTCATATATAAATCAAGGGTTAGATGTTAGAATAAAACATAAATCAAATGCAAACATTCAACACATCATGTTTTGGGATAGGAAAAATACTTATTTTATTGATAATACAATGATTACTTAAAACTAGTGCCAGCTACTGCTCCATGAACCTGGTCTGGGCTCCTCTTAACCAAGATCCAAGTGCACCTTTTTATGGCTTCTCCTCTCAACCTTCTTCTTGGGAAGTATGATGGGTTTACGATGGAGGAAGGAAGGCAAATTGAGGAATTCTGAGGTAATTCTCACAAAAGGGCTACAAATGCTTGGGGCAAGGAGGGGATGTGAAACGGGAAGAGTTTCAATGTTCTTATGTCTAGATGTGGAATGAGACCCCAAAACCTCCTTTTGTATGACAAAAGGATGGTTATTCGATTGGGTGACGGGCTATAGGCAGTGGATTAGTTGGGAAACTACCCAATATCCCGTAATCTCAACGAATTCATTGCAACTTTTTATTTTTTGCAACTTTTGCAAGTATATGAGAGTTGTAGTGGTGCAGCATGCATACGTACATGGGTTGTAGTGGTGCATCAATCATATGTATATGGGTAGCATTGGTGCAAGGCGCGTACATCTTCAAAAAATGAGTTTTTAAGAAGAGCAACTCAGTGATGGCTTAGCAAAAAATGCAGGAAGAGGGCCAAATGCCAGCTATGCATATGTAGAGAAATTTAGGGTTATAACAGATGCCCCATAATGTGTGAGGTCATAAGAGCATCTGATGGCTGAAATACATTACAAAATATTTACCAATGTACGAAACGAGTGAGCCCGGGACCAAAGTTCGGGAGGTGCCATCTGCAAAAATAACAATTGTTCTCTGAAGCGAGCATACCCATGCTTGGGATGAAATAAATCATGGATGCCAATCAAATACACTATAGATCCATTTCATATAA
>SNQJ01S0153086.1:37663-49277 GCA_010110895.2 Picea sitchensis | reverse complement strand
GAAGAAGGAATATAACTCACTTAGAACTAATTTTTGTAGATGATGAAGCTCTTTGCACTCAAGTGTAGAGTTGTGATAGTCCTCTAATAGTGATCCATGTACAAAATGACTTGCACACTAGATATAACCAATAAACACTAGATCTGCAATTATAAAGATAAAATAATGAAATATGCATAATAGATAGACCTAGCACCCTCACGGAAGATGATTCCTCCCTTACCCTAGTAGCTATGTTGGAACCCCCCTTTATGTGTTAGGGTTGAAACATAAAATGAATGAGTGGACAATATTGTTGATTATGGTGGTGATGATGAGGAGGAGGAGGACGATGATGATCATGACAATGGAAATGACGATGATGATGACAATGCCAATAACGACGAAGATGATGATGATGATGATGATTATGACAATCACCATGAAGGCAATGATGATGACCATGACAATGACGATGATGATATTGATGACCATGATGATGATAATGATGACGAATACGACAATGATGATGATGATGATGATGATATTTATGACCATGACCATGACGACGATGATGATGATGAGAATGACGATGACGATGATGATGATGATGATGATGATGATGATGATGATGATGATGATGATGATGATGATGATGATGATGATGATGATGATGATGATGACGACGATGATGATAATGATGATGATGTCAATGATGATGATAACGATGATGACTACGACAATGAAGATGATGATGACCATGACGATGATGATGAAAATGATGATGACCATGACCATTACTATGACGATATTTACGATGATGATGATGATGGCGATTATGATGATGATGATGATGACAATGAAGAATACGATTATGATAACGATGATGATGGTGATGATGATGACGATGACGATGATGATGACGATGATGATGGTGATGATGATGACGATGATGATGATGATGATGACGATGACGATGACAATGATTATGACTATGAAAATGACGATGACGACAATATTGATGACCATGACGATGAAAATGACAATGACAATAATGATGATTATGACAATGACGGTGACAGTGATGATGACAATGATGATGATGGTGATGATGATGATGATGATGACCATGACAATGATGATGGTGATGATTATGACCATGATGATGATGATGATGATGACCATGATGTTGATGATGATGATGACCATGACGATGAAAATAACAATGATGATGACCATGAAGATGACCATGACGATGACCATGATGATGATGATGACCATGACCATGACCATGACCATGAACATGAAAATGATGATGAACATGACCATGATGATGATGATGATGATGAAGAAGACTGTGAAAAGATATAATGATCACATAACTCCTACATCTCATCATTGTTTCAATATCATTGATCATCTAAGTCTTCATCCAAGTATACATCTGAATCATTTGGTTTAGAATCGATGTTGAAAGGATTGGACATATCAACATCATCGTCATCAAAGTCATTTTCAATAATATCATCATCAATATGATCGTCAAGAACATTGTCATCTACATCTGGCTCAACTTCTTTGACTTATTCATCTGACGGTACATCTACCTCATGTTCCTCTTCATATTATTCTTATTCACTATCATATTCTTCTGGTACATTATACGTTACAAGCCCTCCTCTTGGATCATATCTAACAATGTATGACCAACCTATTTTACCTGGAACCTCTAAATAAAATACCTACTCACATTGGCTTAGAAAAGCATAAGTTTTTGTACTTGGCTCAAATGTCCTTGTATTAACCATGATAAATCCATTGGCATTCTCAATAACAGTTCTTTTGGGATAATGTTCATTCATTTGTAACTTGTACCATTTGACCTCGAACAAAACTAACTTGAAGGAATTAAATTCACACTTGATTATATCATTCAAATACCCATAGTATTTATTTTAAGATATTGTTGGATGTTTGTCACTTCTAGAGGAAACATTAGTGACTTGAAATACTGCAATTATCCCAAAATCAAAGCTTTTCTTCTTATCATCTAACTTTTGGATGCGAAATTTGTGGCTAGTGCTCCACATAGCCTTGTGGTGTTTCAACTGCAATATGCCCCACATGTAAAAAATGCATATTTTTCAATGAATAAACATGATATTTAGAATTAGTAAGATTTTATAAAAGAAACACACCATGACCTATATTAATACAATTGAAAATAACTAAAACATGATGTGGGTGAGTAACATGCTTGCATGTTTGTCTTTTAAACCATATGCTATATCAATTTCCCTCTGAGTAATATTGGTATCTTGATTACGATGAAATTCTTTAAGAAAAGTAGCCATCCCTTCCCATGATAACCTACTATTACATTGTATATTACATCGATCTATCCATACTTTCACCCAATCACGATTTTTTATGATGTATAAATGTAGTGCATCCCACTCTTGACCAATTGTATGAAAAAAGAATAAAAATTAGTAATTAGAGAAAAGATTAAATAATGATTGATCATGGAAGCTAAATAAAACTTAAATAAGTACAATATAGAAATAAATCAATATTGATGCAAATTATTATAGATCTCTACCATCTAATTATCTTTCACTTTCCTCATTCCACCTTTCCCGACCAAGACCCCCCCTTCAAATTTGTTAATGTAATTGAGATCCCAAATCTAAGGCACCGTCATGATTTTTGTTGCTAATTTAGGGAGATATTGACTAATATACACCAAGGATTGATATACCATATATCCCTCCACCATAGATCCCTCAAGACGTGCGCTCTATCTAACATAAGCCTTCAATGACTTCAAGTGCCTCTCCACCATCCAAATTGACCTTGTGTGTACAAGTCCATACATTTCAATCCCCTCAACTTAGTGTATGAGGTAGTGTTCTTGTGTACTGAAAAATGTTGGAGGTAGATACTTTTACATTTCACACATTAGTCGAGGAATTTCTCTCCTCCAATATTTTATATCTTCTTTATGGGTTTCTTTAGATGACAACCACCTACACATGATATAACAAATTAGATCATAGGTTTCAACAACAACGTCGTATAAATATACATCAAAAGTAAAACAAATGCCAACAAGTTGAGCAACAAAAATTTTGCATATAAATCATTAATATTTACCTCGTGTATTTTCCAAAATCATATATAACTTGTTTTACACTGTTGTCAAAGTTGTCGGGTAGAGATAGAGGTAGAACATATTGTAACAACAAAGGGATCATTAATTTTTAGTAAAATAAAACCATATTTTAATACTAAAAAGTCGTATATTTACCAATATAGAAATCTATGTCCAAAATAATTACCTTAATGAAGGTATGCCAATCATGAGTTTTCACCCCACCAAATTCACCTTTCTCTGTTAAGATATTCTTTATGTTATGTTTGAAGCAAATCCCATGGGAAATTTAATTTTTCAAATGAATTATTTTACAACATTGCTTTCCTTCTTTGTAAATAACCGTGGAACACTATTTCAGTGTACTCCATTGCTATTTGAATAAACAACAATTTGCAGTGCATGATTGGCTTCTTGAATGTCAGTACAAATTTTGACAATGTTTTCTTTGTCACTCCTTCCATCTACAATTCTCCACAATGTTTTTGTTACATTCTTCCCAATATGTATTGTATCAAACAAATGATGTATTTGTAGGTTCTCATAGTAGGGAAACCTATTGAATTATACAGGGTAACTTTTCATTCCTTGTGGAAGCCCATTAATTCCTTGATGACAATTATGAAAAAAAATTAATGAGATTACAAATAATTGTTAGATACAATAAATAGAATTCGATAGAAATTAAAATAGTAAATCATTAATATATATGCAGACACGTAGACTAAATGATTACATTCATGGTTTAATCTATTATATTTCAACTTCCATAGGTGAGGTGTCATTCTTCGTAGTTTTATTCTAGTCTCTTCTTTCAAACTGAAAATATGTTTTTTTGTAGTTCGATACCTATGGTTCTTAGGGAGGATGTGCCTATACTCATCAAATACCTCATTTCCTAGACTTCTTGAATGACGCAATTTCATCCTAGGACCACAAACTAGACATGCAAATTTACCCTTTGTCTGTAGATCTCCAAGATTATATGGATTACTGTCAGTATTATTTATATAATGAGGAATTGATATTTAATAAGCATGCATAATATTTTCATAAAATTATATATACTATTAAATTCCATTAGTATGTTACATACCACAAAAATGTGTTACCACTGGGGCATCATGAATTGTCCATGTAAGTATTCCATGGAATTGAAATTTTCTGCCATATTGGTCTAGAGATGTTGTACATATTGATGCCATCCCATAACTTTAGTAGTTCGTCGACAAGAGGCTCAATATATAAATTCATATATTTCACTTGGTACTTAACTAATTGGGTGAAAGTACACACAATTACTACCTTGTATATATATAAGTAATTATGCAATGGATAAGAAAAACAAAATACAACGTTCAAACCAATTTTTTAAACAAATACCTAGAGAAATCATTGTCAACATTGTGTGCTCCCTCTTTATTGACATCAAAGGAGGAAGGTTATTGTTTATAAAAAAAATAGGTCACACTAAGTAAATAGACCGGATCTCACCAAATGGATTGACATCGTCAGATGCCAATGAAATCCTAACATTACGAGGTTCTTCTTTAAAAATTATCCATCTTTCTTCGATGTTCCTAAATGCAGAACCATCTTCACTTATGTTTCATGCATGGTAATCCATAAAATATGAAATGATTTGGCACCTGAAAAAACGTTGCAAACATGGAATTATCACAATATGACAAAGAACCTTGTGAGGCACCTCTTTTGTTACTTGATTGGTTTGATATCTACTAATTTGACGTTGTGGGAATTTCATTTATGATGCATATTGTCCATAATATATAATATGATCATTCAAACATGCATCAATATCATGATACTCCATTCCAATATCTTTCATAATACCACACATCTCTCGGTATGTGTGAAGCAAATTATTTGATGGTGGTAAGGAAAATTCACCTAACAATCTACAACATAAAAACAAAAACTACTTAATGTAAATAATAGTAATAAAAAGTATTTCATCATTAATTTACACATTAATTGACACTAAAAATAGAGAAAAATGAAGTCAACCTTTATGTATAATATGTGACGAATGATATTACGTACATTAGGATCTGTGTGAGACAAGTGTTTGAAAAACAATTCAATACCTTCAAGTTCACCAACAACATTATAGAAGAGAGAATATGTGTTCTTGAGCCTTCATAAAGGGGTTGTTCTGCCTTCTCAAGCAGAGGTACATCATAAATATCATCATCGTTTTCTTCATCGATAGGAACAAATATGTTCTGGATCAATCTATTTGTCCCATCATCTGGCTCAACAATATTATTGGTGTCATCTTCTTCCATAGGATTGACATGATCTTCAATATTCATATCGTCTTCCACATCTTTTACAATAATATTTCTACTACTACTTGGCAGATATTTGTCCAGCAACAAACAATTGTGAAGATTTATATTTTCAATTACAAACAATCAATAACATTAGTGTATATAAAAAAAATTGAAACAAAAGAAAATTTTATAAATAGAATTAATACAGAGACATATATAATGAATAAATTACCATGGGACAAAATGTATGCCCCCCTTCACAATGTCCTTACGTAAAACAATGTCTTTTAGATGTTTTCCTTACAAGTCTTCTTCTTTTCAACTCTGCATTGATTGCAAGGGAAATAAAATTTTACATCAGTATTGACCAGTGCCTCCCATACAACCCTTAACCTAGCAACTGTCATTTGAATCTCTTCAAGTGTTAGCATTGAGATTTCCTATATTTACAACAAAATCCACCGAAGCAATATAAGTACATTAATATACGAATTATATATTCTTATGGTACAAATATCGTTGAATTATATTGACCCCATATGTACTAGAGAATTAATCCATTTTTGTCATAAATTTATTAAAGGTTTACAACAGTAATAAAAAATTAATCAACAAATCAAAACCATACATTTTTTACCACATAAGTTCCAAAGCTTGACTATAAGCAAGTAATAAAATCAAATAATAAAAGATAACTACACCAAGACAAATTATATAATAATTAAATGGAATTGAGTAGACATGTTCACACCTATTTTCTAGGGGAACATTTGTGTCCCTAAATGAAGGAGGGTCTAAGGGTTAGGGATCCAATCTGTGTATTTAAAATAGAGACAAAATAATATTAAAAACTTGTAACCGTCAAAATACAAAATCATAGATATGTAGATCGAGAATTGGATTTGAGGCAACTAGCACATAGAAAAAAGACTAATAAATCATACAATGAACAATGAGCATAAAAATATTTTATAACCTTCACACCAACAACAAAATTGTCGAAAACATTAACCTTCGTCAATCTTCTAACGAAAGTTGACTATGTCAAAGGTGACCAAGTTAGTGAAGTCAATGACCATTAAACCATTTTCAAATGGGTATCTAGAATCCTCAAGGTTCATCGATAGATCAATGAAATATCATCTATGGTCATCGAAAGATTGACGGGGATAAATGTTCATCAGAAGTATGATGTTATCGGGGCACCCCCAAAAAAAAACATAAAAATTTTAACAATTTGCGACGATATGATTGAATTTATCCTTATTGTCGAAAGTTTTTGTCGAATTTTGACCCCATATGTAGTAGTTCCTCTCTTTTTGTAACTCTTCTCGTTTCTTTTTCCTTTTATCCCGCTCTATTTTTTGAATATCCGTTGATGGTTTATGGATCTGCATTCGATGTGCAAATTTCTCATTTGATGTAGTTATCTTTCTCTCAACTTCTAGCATTTTTTACTTGGGTGTGGTTCAAATTCAAGTCAACTTTATATTTAACTTCAACTTAACTTTTCCCATGGATGATCCAGCCTCCCAACACTGACCCGACTTAGTCACGGTCAACGGTTTCCATTGTCATTTTTTCTACGCTCGTTTCTTTGAAACATAATCCCAGGATTCTCTGGTATCTTTGTTGTTAGCTTCCAAGAATGCTTCCCACTCTCATTATCTCTTTTTCCAATTGGATTTTGGAGGAGGATTTTTCAAAGGGGATCAGTACTCAAAAATGTTTTCCAATCCTTTGTCTAAGAGGAATTTATTTAGTAGAGAAGGGACGATGCAAAGGAATCTGTCATGCAATTTTGTATAGAATCTATTCTTGATAGTTTGGACTGACTCTCTATCTTTAATTTCTTGATCTTTGATGTAGTCTCTCAAAATCCTCTCAACCCACTCGTTTAAGTTTCGTCTTCCTCTGTTTATGATATTATGCATCAACTTCTCATCATGAGTGAGTCTACACATTAGGATGATTGAGATATTCAAATAATTCTTCTAGAATGGCTTCCAGAAATAGTACATGAGTTTCCAAGAAGAATTGAGCTTGTGCTTCAGCGAGCATCAGTCAATTTATTCTTGCATAGTTCTTGATGTAATTAACAATTTTATGCTCCCACCATTCGTGTATGTCTTCCAAATTTAGCATCTATGTGTGTTTTTGGTGTGCATGCCCGAACTAAGAACTATTGTCTATGGAACCAATGTTGTAGTATAGGGGAAAGTATGAGAAGGTTTTCAGCAAATACTTACACAAAGCATTATAAAAGAGCATACACAAGTGGGGGAGAACCATCAATAGCTTGCATTATACATATGTCCAAAAAAACCTTTGTCTTTCCATTACATGATAATGTATATATATGTATGATATATAGTCACCAGTCAGTTACATTCCTTCACTGCTTGGTCAACTGACGCTAACTGTTTGTTCAACTAAATTCCTAATCAAATATTGCAGTTGACTTGGCTAGTTGACTGGCAGTTCTAGTCAGCGGGGTCGACTAGCTCCTACAACAGGCACCGAAGAGTGATTTCCTCTGCAAAGCACAACCTCCTAAAAACTTTAACTTCATATCTTTTCATATGTACTTTGTCAATTAAATTGTTTTTGGTGCATTTTTACATAACAACCACACTGGTGCACTTTCAACCGCATTGGTGCGCTATAAACAATGTAACACACATGTATATTGTGTTTTTTCATATCATGTCAATGTTGTTGTTGTTTGATTTATAAAATGTATTATGAGTATGATAATTATTTATTTTTCCTTTAAAATCTTGACTTTTCTTATGGTGCTTTATTAGGAACAAGGTACCAACATGGGACATAATGAAGCAGATAGGCTTAGAAGGTCTAGTCTGGTGTCCACTCCACAAGTTTGATGAGGAATCAATCACACACCTATTCCTCTTTTGTTCTTTTGTACTTCAGATATGGGCAAAATGTTCAAGAACCCTTATTCAGGACTATTTTTGGAACAGACAAAACATTGAAGAAGCCTGGGGAACATGGCTACACAACCCCAAAATTATAATATAAAATATCTCCCATTGTTAATAAATTGGGGAGTGTGGTTGACCTGAAACTCGGCCATTTTCTCTGATAAATATTCCATTCTTGAACATATAGTCACTCAAAGCCTCAACATCCTCTCACACTTACCACAAGGGAAAGATGCTCTATCATTCAGGAAAGTGGAGGAATCAACAGTGGATCACTCTTACCCATGGAATTATTTTAATGGATATTCACAAAATGATGGATAGTTATGTGGTGGAAGCATTGTCTTGTATTTTTCAAATTCTTACTATTTCAAAATAAAAATGGGTTTGGGACTAGGGTCAAATAATTTCACTGAACTGATGGCATTAAAACTTCTCTTAAATTTGGTCGGGGAAAAAGGGGTATCCAATCATCAAATTTTTGGTGACCCAATGGTGGTTATAAATTGGATCAAAAAATCTCAAAAGTGTCATAATATCAGTCTTATCCCTCTATTGGATGAAGTGTTTATTATCCTGACTACTTATAGAACTTTCTTTATTCGTCATGTTTACAGGGAAAGAAACAGGGCAGCAGACAATCTCTCTAAGGAAGGTATTTTCATGGTTTTTGGGTTGTGGCATATAAAAGAATTCAAAGATGGTTTACAGTTTGAATTTTACCACAAGCCTTTTATAGACACAATGGATTTTGCCTCACTCCATGCATCTTGCTTTGATGGCCTTCCATTTCTCTCTACATACTTCATTTCCCCTTTGAGTTCACTCTATATCTAAAAATACATATGTTTGTCCATATACGCAACCTACAATCAGACAAGTCGCATATACACAGGTTTCTCCATTACAGCCTGCATACATCGGGTTTGGTGCTCAAAAATTAAAAAATATGTCGGGTTTCCATGTCATTTTACGTGATCCATGATCCTTGACCTTCCATATACTAGAAATGCTCTGACTCGACCCTTCAATTCCAATTGGAGGCTATAAATTGAGCCATATCCAAGCCTTGAAGACAATTTTTTGACAATTCAACATTGAGAGAAAAGATCTTTGGAGAAATTTCACTTCATATTGAGTCTGCATCCCTTTGTCCTTGAAAGTCTGAACATATTGTGTTCAGCCCCCAAGCTCTTCCTATCTTTTGATGGAGAACTTCATTGACTCCTACTAGTGAGATTTCCTTTGTGGAGGATTGAAGTGGTGGAGGCCCAGTTGGAGAGACTTAGTTTCTCGGTTCTGATATGCGTCGTTGCAAAAGTTTCTCACCTATGTACTTATGTTGATTACATTAATAGAAATACTATTTTCTCGTCCAATTGATATCTTGAAAATATTTATATTGCTTTCCATGGGCGTATTTGTTATGTATGTTAATGGATTATGCTAATTTATATGCTAACATAATATATTAATACCACATGCTTGTGAATATTGGTTTTTGAGGACAAGTTGCAAGTATAGAGCTTTGGGTCATGTGATCAAAGGTGGTCTTCTTCAAACGCCTGGACGAGGTAGAATTCTATCCTTCTCTTGTTAGAATTTCATTTATATAGCATACTTAATATTAGAGTCTATTTATGGGTGTCGTTCTGTCTGTTGTGGTTTTCCCCTAGCCATAGAGAGATTTTCCTTGTAACATAATTGGCAACTCCACTTGGGAGATCTCCTTTTTGGGGTATTGGGTATTTTTCTCCTTGATTTTCTCTCTGTTTGCATGAGTTTCTGCGTCACTTGTTTCTTGATAGCCTCTATTTTTCTTTGCATATGAGTTTCTTGGCCTAAACCTTCCCCTGGTAGTGTATTTTTTGGCATATGTGGGTTTTCCCTTGACAATTGTGTATATACGCGTGCTTTCTTTATTTAGGGCTCACATATACATGTATGTTCCCTAAACAGTCGCATATATCGTCTCTTGATTTTTTTTGGTTGTGTTTGGTGTTTGCTAGGTGAGTTTTTCTAGTTGTTGAGACTTCTTAGATCCCCATTCCTACTGTTAAGTGTCTACATAGTGATAAGAAACCTTTTTATTGTTGATTTTTTGGGAGAATTCCTTTCTTGTCATTTTTCTCATTTTTTGTCCTTGCATATTTGTATGGGTAGTTTCTTCTTGGTATCCTGCTTGTCTTGTCTTCTTTTGATTACAGTAGGGTCTTCCTGTGAGGTTGTTATTCAGTCCTTGCATTTTCTTTTCATTATATCGAAAATACAAAAGTATTTTCTTTATTGCATTTTACTTATGGAATTTTCACTTTTGGTTACTTTGCATTGATTTTGGCATATTAAGAAAGACTGCACTTCATTGAAATTGTAGAGATTGCATTTTAGAAAACAACATTTAGAGGCATACCATCTCATTGAAATTCAAGACTAGTACTTAGTAGTGTTTTTACATTTGCTTCTTTTTATATATGTTGAGTCATAATATCATTGGTTTCATGATCGCACCTCTTGAGTAAGAAAAATCCATTAAAATTAACGTTGATTAATTAAAATTGATTACAAACGATTTTATTTTTCAGGGTACACAAACAAGTATAGGACCTAGAGCCTTGGAATAGGATTTTATGAGTAAACTTCTCCAAGGCTATAAAACTCAATGTATGTGTCTGAATAGGGAGTGGTGAAACCCATTGTGTAATTAGTGATGTCAGGAGGCTCTGCTCACATTGGACTTAAGCACAATCTCATGCAAAGTTGGTTGCAGAGATAGCCCTCTAATACTTTCCTAGCATCAAAGATATTTTGGGGGTTCTATTCATATATGGGGGTCTCTCTAGTTCCCTTACCTCTTTGAGAAGCGGTCTTTTTGATATTTTGAGATTTACTACCCTACCCATACAGTGGACTAGACTTGCAACTGCTCGCATGCACATTGGTTATATCGTGGTGACTCTAGTTGCTTGAAATAGGTAGCCACATAGGTTACTTGCAGGGGTTATTCTATAAGTACCCTGAGTCAGATAAAGGTTAGACAACACACAAACTTTTTGGAGGATTTCCTCTCCAGAGGGATCTGACCGATTGTGTTGTGAATCCTACGAGGGTCCTTATAACTGATTCTGACACCTCTAATCTATTGTTGTGAAGTCTTAGACCCCTCTTAAGTGAGGCATACCTACTTTAATTCGGGAGGTCCCTTTCAGCCATCATATCTTATTTTTGTGCATTGGCCTCTT
>SNQJ01S0153086.1:15634-37653 GCA_010110895.2 Picea sitchensis | reverse complement strand
TGACTATGACATCCTATGGCATGTGTCCACTTTGTATTTCCTATTCATGGTCATGAAAAACTAATTGATATATATCCACATGTATCTGCAGTGTAATTCAAATTGGAAGCCATGTGTATAGAGTCAATATGAATTGTAATATTCTCATGAGTAACTAGTACTTCCAGTTGAGTCTTCATTACTCCACCTCTGGGATTTATAATGTATTTCATCTATCGCGGATACTCCTCTGACCTCACACATTAGGGGGCATCTATTATAGAAAAAAATTCCCCACTTCATGCATATTTCTTTGATGGCCTTCCATTTCTCTCTGCAAACTTAATTTCCCCTTTTTATTCACTCCAGAACTAAAAATACATATTTTTTTTCATATGTGCAACCTACAGTTAGACAAATCATGTATACACAGGTTTCTCCATTACATCCCGCGTACATCAGGTTTGGTGCTCAAAAATTAAAAAAATATGTTGGGTTTCCATGCCATGTCATGTGATCCATGATCCTTGACCTTCCATATACTGGAAATGCTCTGACTTGACCCTTCAATTCTATTTGGAGGCTATAAATTGAGCCATATCCAAGCCTTGAAGACAATTTTTTGACAATTCAACACTGAGAGCAAAGATACTCTGGAGAAATTTCACTTCATATTGAGTCTGCATCCCTTTGTCCTTAAAAGTCTGAACTTCTTGTGTTTAGCCCCCAAGCTCTTCCTATCTTGTGATGGATTTAATACACCTAGGATGAACCCAAAATTGCAAATGTAAATGTAAATATGCTTATAAGCTGGTGAGTTGATGATATAGGTCTTTGGTATGATTCTGCGTGCATTGAGTTAGTGCGTGGGAATCTCATACCAAAAGAAGAGTGTGCGCATTTTAGAGTTATGCGCACACCGGATTGAGTGTGTGATATTAAGGCTAGCGAGCCTTTATGTATATGTTGTGTTTATAAGCTGGTGAGTTGTTTTATATCATTTTCCATGCACCTTCCATGGTATAGTGCATACATGTATTGCGCACTAGAATGATGAAGTGTGCACATTCCAGGATATTGCACGCAACAAAATTAAGTGCGCACGATTTTGAGGCCAGAGAGCCTTTTGTTTATATGTTGAGTTTTGTAGGCTGGTGAGCCAGTTTATTATAAGCCAGAAGGATTATGTGATGATTATGCTGGAGAGCCTAGATACTAAAGGCTAGTGGGCCTATTTTTTTTGTATATGTAATTATGCATATCATTATTATAAAATACATCGTTGTGTGTAGAACGACCATGATAAAAGAGTATGGAAGACTAAACTCCACTAGTTAGGGAAAGGGGGGGGATAAAAATTAAGGATAAGGGGATAATCTAGGGAGCTTAAGCCAAAAAGGAATATTATATTAATATTCCTGAAAGTATAAAGCATGGATAATTATTTTATCTTAAGTTCTAAGGATGGGGACAAGTGGACCAAAGTAGCTCTCAACATGAAAAGTGTCAAGTTGGGAACATCCATACATATAGTTTGGACTTAGTTCATTTTCCATCCATTCATTCATTCCATCTTCATTCACTCACTCATTCAGTTGTCCTCTGTACCTTTCAATTATTATCACTGTACCTGTACCTGTACCCATACCCATACCTATACCTGGTTATCTTAGGAGATGGAATGAAGAAGTGGGTTGTCAGGTCCGTGGGAGATTGAATAGGAGAGTTGTCAGGCCCATGAGAAAATCTATCTAGGTGAGAGAATTGTTGGGAATTGATTCTTGAAGGTGATAAACCACAGCTACAGGGCTCTGAGACTTCATGTTCGGCTTATTGTTGAAGCCCAGAAAGGAAGTGGGGAAACCGAAGAACTGTTGAGCAGAGAAGGGGCACACTTCCTGGAGTGGAACATGCATGTGCGGAATGAGGGACTATAGGTTGTTAGTTTGAGTTGTCACTTGTGATGAAGTCTTTCCTGTTGTCTGAGATACATCATCCTGGTTAGGAATCCCTTTACCCAGGTGGAGTTTATTCCCAGCTCGGGGGTGACCCACTACTGAGAGTGATGAGCATCTTGGTCTAAGGCCTAGAGGTTCATGGAAGGTCTGCACATAGTTGGTGATATTTTTACTAAGATAAGTGTCAATTGTGTGTTAAATTACATGCTGAATTATTATTTGTGTTTAATTTTATGGGTTTTTCCTGTGTTTGGTTTATACCTGTCTTTATATTATGGGTATTTCTTGGCTATGTTGCATGTATATGTTTAATGTTATTTCCGTATGAATCTGTGCATTTACAAAATGTATTTGTCTATTTTAAGTTTTATATATAAAGTTTTGCAAGAGTTTCTGTGTGTATATATTTTAATTTATATACAGTCGGAAAATTTTATGTGGCATAACCCAGTTGGATGTTGGGGATGTTACAATATGGTATCAGAACATGAAATCTTTTTCGGTGGCATGACCCGACCTGGGTGGTCGAGTATGTTACAATATGGTATCACAGCTACACTTTTCAACACTGAGCCTGGATGGGGCGAGCAAGTTGAATTGAAGTGAAATTCCACATAGAATTGATTTCAAAGTGGCCAAATTTCAAGTTACAGAGCATCCATGGTAAAAAATAGAAGTAATTGTGTAGATTTGGGAAAAATCCCCAGTTTATGTTGTTGAATTCATGGGAAAATTGAGAAATTTGGCCAAGTCGTTGGCCAAGCAGTGAGATATTCTTAATTTAATATATGTTCTAGCAAATCCAGACCTGGAATTGGTCGACTTTGAAGTTACAGGGAAGCCATGAAAGATGGAGCGAGAGTAGTTGATTAAAATTCTCAATTTGTGAATTAAGTTTGGGAAAAATTCGTTGCAGGAATGTCAAGTAGCAACGATTTGTTGTTGTAGAGGTTGAATTAGTGTTAACAGGGTGAAATTGAACAAATTTCATGGTTATATAATGTCTACGGTGAAAATTGGGAAAACGTTAGGTAAAAGCCCCAATTTCTGCAACGGAATTCACGAGGAATTGATGTGCATAAAAATGAATGTGCATAGGTGTGCAAACTGAAAATGCATGATGCGCAGTGAAAATCTTGTGATGTGTGGAAAATAAGGGTGTGTGGCTACGCGCATTAAAATTTGGCGTTGCACGATGCTGAGTGGTAATGCAGGGAAAATATCGGCTCGCGGGTGTGCGCACTTAAATTTGGTGTTGTGCGGTACAGATTGGTAATGCACAGAAAATTTTGGCACGCAAATGTGTGCACTTAAATTTGGCATTGCACGGTGCAGAGTGGTAATGCGTGAAAAATATTGGCACATGGATGTGCGCACTTAAATTTGGCGTTGCGCGGTGCAAAGTGGTAATGCGCGGAAAATATTGGTGTGCGGGTGTGCACACTAAATTTAGCATTGTGATGTGTGGTTTGAGTGGTGCATGTGTAATACTGGCATGCGTGGTGTGTGCATGCATAATAATGGCACGTGTGGTGTGCATAGTATTGACAGAGCATAGAGGAATTTTGTTGGTGTGCGTGCAACGTGGGTATATGATTTCGCGCGACAGTTTAGTTAATGGTGCACGCGGAGTTCTAGTACGTGGTGGGGGCATACTAAAATTTGGCATGGTGAATCATGTAGAGTAAAATGTGCGTGGAATATTAGTGCGTGACAAAAAAATTGCGCACAATAGGTATTAGTGCATGAAACCAAAATTGTGCATGATAGATATTGGCACGCAACACAAAAGTAGTGTGCACCAGATATTGGTGTGACAGAGAAGTGGTCCACATTGGTTATAGGTGCACGGAGCATGCACTACCTTATGGTGTTGCTGCATAGGCTAAATATGGGTGTAAATTTTCAAATTTGTGCATGCAAAGTCGTTTGGATGGTCTACAACAACCAAAAACTAGTGAATTTTTGTGACATTTTATACTGCTTGAAGGTCATCTTTTTGCAACATGTTTTTTGAGGCCCTAAAAAACATTTTTAGCGACTCAAAAACCCCGAGCATAGAGTGTACAAAGGTACACTCTATCTCTGCAACTCAAATGAAAGAGCCGGAAGAGATATTTTTAATGGTGTAAACCGTTCGTCAAACGGAGCTTTTATGAGGAAGTTACAGGACAAACAACAGAGGGTAAATTTTAAGACCCAACTAACTTTGAAGGGCCATAACTTTCTGCTCTGAAATCAGATTGAGGTGCATGAGTAGTATATGGAAATATATTGAACCATAGAAGACATTCCTAGAGCTGAATTAAAATTCTAGGCATGTTAAAAAAAATTAAGACAAAACAGAAGGTACATGTTGTGTTCCAAACCAAAAACACTAATTGGCCTAGAACTTCAAAAAGTTGTAACTAGCATCCCAGAACCCAAAAAGAGGTGAAACTTGGAAATATTGTCCAAAATATGTATATTAAGAAACCCAATTGAGATCCTACAAAAAATCCAATGAAGTAGGTGCAAAAATGCATAATTACAGCATAGAATTGCACCAAGTTGAAGAGTGAACAGAAAAAATAATGGACAATTTTCAAATAACCATAACTTTATGCTCAAGACTCAGAATTGAGCATGGAAGAAGTCATTAGAAAAGTATTGGATAAAGGAGTCTAATTATCCACCCAGAAAATTGATTTGGGCAGTTAATTTTCACATGAGATCAGAAGAAGGAATTATGATGCATTATTGGAACATAGTTGTACATAATTTCATAAATTTGTTAAATTATTTAGCCTAACAAATTTTGTTGGTTGTACATTTGTGTAGAGTTAAAAACTTTTGGTTCTTAAGAGATGAGAAGGTTGAAATTTAGTTAAGTATAAGCAGAGTTACTTAGGGAAAGAATGTTATGACAAAAATCTTTCATAAGATGATCAAAATTAAGGTATGAATCTGGGTGCAGCCATAAAGTATTGGGAAGCCACTACAGGAAGTCCACTCATGTTAGTGAGGTACTCGATGGAATCTGGGCAAAGGAATAGATCATGTAGTGAATCAATTAGTGAAAGTACATTCACTCCCAAAGAAACCAATATACAGATTAAGCAATACATTGGAGTCAAATCTATTATAAAAGGAATTAACTATCAGAATGATGGTAATCAGATAAAGAAAGAGGCTTAATGCATATATGGATAAAGAGTGCATCATATCTAGGGATTAGCTATGAAATTATAGAGTAATGCTTCCCTTATGGCTATCAGAGTGCGCAGTGGAAGCATGCTATGGAGGGAATCACTTCAAGGGTAAAGAAATGAAGGTGCACATAAGTAAGGAGTGTTAGTTGAGGCATAGGTGCATCAATATGGAATAATGGAAGGGGATTATGTAAGTCAGGTTGAAATCGGATTGGTCAAGAAAGGAGAAAGCAATATTCATCAAGCAAATACAAGTGTTGATATGATCAGATAAGGAAGGGATAAATCAAGTACCTCAAGAAAGAAGTTGGTGTTAACTATCCAAGGTTACTCTGAAAACATGATTGGAAATATAATTGAGTCATGTAGGAGAGAGATCAGAGGGATCCAAATAATAGTGGAATGTTGAAAATTAATATCAACATAATATGTAGTTGCAAGTCCATGAACATCCTAGGATAATGGAAGAAGAAATCATAAGGTAGATATCAAGCTAATGGGAATGCAGGACAACACTCCAAGAGGGAAACCAAGAATAGTAGAGGATTGTTGATGCATTCCAAAGGTATTGAAGATATTTCCACAATAGCATGGAGATGTCAAATCCAAAAAGACTTAAAAGTGAAATGAATCTTTGTAGAGAGTCAGTAAGGAACCATGAAGAAGAAAATGGTTCTATGCATGGTTTTGAATGCAAAATATATAGTGCCTGAGAAGAATCCATCTCAACTGGCATAGATCCGTGAGTGACATTTCCAAGGGGTGGAAGTATGATGGTAAATTAAAATCCGTATTAAGTACTTTTAATTAATTATATGCAACTAGAGAAGGAGGTGTATGTGCATCCTTACAGTATGCTAGAGATTGGATATGCAAGGCAAGTTTGGGGCTAGTTGGAAAGGAGAAGAGAAGAGTGCAAGAAAACTAAAATACTAAAGTATTCTATCAAGAAAGAGATGAAGTAGTTCAGTCTAAAAAGTAAATGGATGTTGAAGATCCAAAGTCTATAAGAAAGCATGATTGGAATTATAATTCATACAAGTATGAGTTGGGATAGATGGATCCAGGAAATAAATAAAAGCTGAAGGTTGATATCATTTTAGTATTTGGATGGAAATGCAAAGACAACCAAGAGTGATTTGTATAGAAAGTGCTCAGGTCATAAATAAACATGTATAGTGATTTTAGTGAGAGCACAAGAAGATTCGAGAATCTGGAAGAATTGAAGACTTCTGGAATAAACAAGGAAAAGTGATACAAGGAGAAAGAAGTTGTTGCAATTATTGTAGCAGGAAGTATGTTATGGCTTGTTGGGACAGCCATAAAGAGAGAATGTTTGCATGTTTTCAAGTGTTGTTGATAATGTTGTCGCATATGGAAGGAAGCAACAGAAATTCGAAATGTTGATTATAGGACTGATAAAGAGGCATGAGATATTATATTTTCATCAACTAATCAGGTATCATTAAATTCGTTAAATGGTAGCCATGCAGCTAAGTATTTCTCTTTTGAAATTATGTTGCATAATTTCCAAAGGGAAATTCAAGTAAGAATTTCCCCAAATTGAATTTTTATAATACACAATATGGTATTGTTAAGTGCATTAACAGGAATAAGTTACCACTAGGTGTGGTAAAGGCTAGAGGCTTGTTATACTTATCAAATATTTTTAGCTTTTGAATTCACACACTGACATAGTAGCATGTCATGTTAATTTGGTTATGAGGTAATAACCAAAGAAATCAAAGATGAGAACTTGTTATAGGAATGATGCCAGGAAAGCTAGTCATGTATGATACCAAGACATGGTTGGATATGGCAAGGTATGGATATAGAAAGGTTATGTACCACACATTTCCCAATGAGATTCCTACCTTTAAATAAAACTTGGACTGCAACCTTTTTGCTAACACTAATAAACACCACAGAATTGTATTCTTGGTGTAGTGTTCGGGTTGAAAAGGAAAGCATCCAAGTAATTGAGAAGAAAATGGGAAGTGTGTGGAGAATGTGTCAAGACATTGGCCAGATTTCCAATTTATGAATGGTGAGATACATGACTTAGATAAAGATCATTCTGAAAATCAATGCAAAGGTGCATTGAATAAATAGGTATTGAGAGTTGCACTCATGTCTAGTAAGTTGCAGATTTGCACTCATACATGATATAATTGTATACTTAAATGCATTTGTTGAATGCATTTTGTGAGTGCATGTATATATGTTTTTGAATGGAAATAATTTTACTAACGACAGAAATGTTGATAACTCATGGAGATGAGAACATTTCAAGAATTGCTAGGCATTGCAACAGGGAAGTTGCAAGTCAGGTAGTCATAGGAATAGTGACTACAAAAACAAAATTGTTCAAAAAATTGAAATAATGAACTTACTGTTATTAATTACGAACATGGATATGCATAGAATGATGAGTCATTCTATCTAATAAATATTTTGGTAATTGTGATTGGATTTCTAGGTGTAGGCAATTCTAAGATCACTGCATAAGGTTTTTGTACATATTGCAATTAAAATAGGATGACATGAAATATTGGCAATCTATTGGTTGTATGCAAGATATAATAATTGCAGGAAAAATGGTATTCAAAATGGTGCTCGCTGAAATATAGAAGGAAGACTAGTACATCCTTGTCTTAGCCCTCTGGATGGGTTGAAGAATGATGAAGGGGAACCATTTACCAAGACTTCAAAAGAACCACTACCAACACATTTCATAATCCAATCGACCATATGTAAGCTCATCCCAAGTTAAATTAGGACTAATCTCAAAAAGGTTGAGTTGACTTTTTCATATGCCTTTGACAAATCCAGATTTAAAACAAAGGAAGGGATCTTCTTAGTACTTAAGGAGTGTAAAGCTTCTTGTGCAAGAAAAAGTGCATCGTGTATCTACCTATTAAAAAGGAAACCAAAATTTTTCTCCAATATGAACTCACCTAGGATAGGTTTGAGTTGGCTTGCAATTATCTTAGAGATGAGTTTGTTGATTAAGTTCCAATAGGAAATTTGTTAAAAATCCTCAAAGGATGACTACTCATTTTTCTTGGGAATCAGGSCCAATAAAGTATTATTTAGAGATCCCAATACTTTTCTAGATATTTGAGATTCCTTCACTTTCTTGAGAAAATCCTCCTTGATGAGATCATAAAAACCTAGAAAAAAATTGACTGAAATACCATCAAYCCCRGGGMTTTTAATTTTTGGAATGCTTCTAGGGTAGCCAACACTTCCTCTTTCRTGATATCTACCTAAAAGTATTTGTTCATTTCATATGATATTTTTCTATGGAAAATATTGAAAGATTCAATGATTTCCTGGATGGGGCAACCCGCAGGGGCTTTGAAAAGCTCAAAAAAATACCTAACACCAAAATTCAAAGTATCTAGGAAGGAGGAGACTTGATTACCTTCAGGGGAGATGATTTCAAAGATAGAATTAAGGTTCCTTCTATGGTTTGCATAACTATCAAATAATTTGGAATTGATATCTCCCTCTTGTAGCTAGATAGCCTTTCTTTTGAGTCACCATTTTGATTCTTCAAGAGCCAATAGATCAACCTTTTGTTTCATTAAAACGCCTAACTTTGATTCCTCATCCATCGATAGGGAGTTGATGGGTTTGGATATTAATAACTCAACAAGTCTATTTTCAACTTCTCTTAGAAGGGCTTGGTTCTTAAGATTAAAATTGCAAGCCCCAACCCAGGAGATCCAATTGACTTTTTCTAAATTAGAAGCCATTTGATGCATAAAGGAACTGCTAGGAATAACAATAATATGAGACCAAGATTTTGTTATAAAATTTCTAAATCAAATTATTTTAACCAGTCATGGTTGAATTTTAGGGGAGAAGGAGGACTGGGAGCTCCTCTTGAGATGTTGAGTAAAATAGGCATGTGGTGAGAATTCCCCCCTAAAGTTACTAAATATTGGATGATTCACCAGTTGGATAAAACGTTTTCTTCCACCAGAAACCTATCTATTCGTTTTACAACTAGATCATCCCCCTTTCTACCATTCCTCCATATATGAGAGATTTTTGGGAGCTCCAAGTCCACCAACTTGTGAGCCAAAATCCAATGGGAAAAAAAAATCCAAAGGATCCCTTCTAGGAAATTTACCCCAAAATTCTTTAAGAGAGAAGGTAAGATTTAAATCTCCTCCAATAATAACATTGGGAGCCTGTAGGATTCCATAATTACTCAAACTTTCCCAGAAGGGCCTTTTCTCTGCATACGGGTCGTAAATGTTAAGAATCCTAAGGGAGGCATCCAGAGAGAGATGCTCCAAATCCAAAATGATTTGAGAATCAAATAAATAATCCAAAACTTTCTTGAAATTGGTACCCCATGCAGTCAACAGGCCTCCCGAAAATCATATTACGTCAT
Organism: Picea sitchensis; assembly: GCA_010110895.2. Lineage (NCBI taxonomy): Eukaryota > Viridiplantae > Streptophyta > Pinopsida > Pinales > Pinaceae > Picea > Picea sitchensis. The sequence continues at coordinate 28,117 of SNQJ01S0153086.1, read as the reverse complement.
TAGTGCAAAAGGACCAATCCTTGAGCCATGGACTAAAATCTTCCCTAGCCTTCTCAGCAAAGCACATAGTTTCTTCAACTAAAAGAATATCATGTTTGAAAACATAAAATAGATACTTGAGGGACTATATTTTAGAGTCTCCCTTGACCCCCCTCACATTTATGGACAAGATAATCATTTGAGACCACTGGATAGGGATTTCCCGCTCTAAGGGCCCTTAAAATGGTAAATTTCTTGCCAGATTTAATTTCCTTCATAGCCTTCTACTGGGATAAAGAAAAATTATATTTACACCACACATGGTAATACATGCCTTTATCCAAGGATAGTCCATTAGGGAAAGGGGGATCCACTTCCTTTTTAACACAGGATCTCAGTAAATAGTCATATTTAATGTGAGACTTTGAAGACCAGGATCTAGAATTAGAGGACCAGAGCATAACCTCTTTATCCACCATAGGAGATGAAAGATTACGGGAAGAAACCAAAAAACAAGAGAGAGGGGGTTTAGGACACCGACATTCCAAAACCCTAGGGATGATAGGAGTTTGGGACTTTAATGTGGGGCACTGGGAGAAGATAACAAACCAACACTAGAGTCATAGGCTACAGGACTGACATTAACATCCGATGACAATGAATTTTTTGAAACAAAATATTATAAACTATTCACTGCAGGAATGAGATACTTACCAGAAAATGGTGCTACAAGAATACCCCCCTCATGACCTCCTTGTTCATTCCTAGAGTCATCCCGAGAGCTCTTTCATGAAGAAGAATCATTTTCAACCACCTTTTTAGAGATTTTTGGGTCCAACCCAACTTTTATTTTCCAAGATTTTTTGAAGGGGGGGGAGTGTGATGAGGGACGATGAAATTATTCCATCAGATACCCCACCTTGTGCAAACTGAATCATTTGATTGACACATTCTAGTAGTCGATGAGTAGAACCCATGAAATTCCTCCATAAACAAGCTCTAATTCATCAATAAGACCATCTTTAAGGTCCACTTCAATTTGAATCCAAACCCAACGTCTGTCAAGCTTGGATTCCCACCTTGGTTCACATCCAAAAAACCAACCAATCTAATTCCCAATGGATTAAATAAAAGAACCATTCTAAAAAACCAAGGGCAAGTTAGGAAGAATGGCCTACACAATTGTGGGTGAAAGGGAATCCTAGGCAGGTTCGAAATTTATGGCCCATTCCATTATGATGAGGCTCGATAGACCCCAGATACACACTCTGGAGAATATTTTATCCATGTCCTCCTTAGAGTTAAACTTGAAAACAATCCAAACCTTGTAAAGGGTGTGGAGAAATGGACGATAACCTAACATACCTACCAAATGTAAATCCAACCATATTGTTGGCAACGAGGCCCAAACCATTCTACCAGTGAACCTTCCAATTGTTGTGTGACCTAACATATAAGGTATTTGGCTCATCATCGCGTCTTCTCCCACCACCATGTTTTATTTTTTTTTATTTTCCCTCTAGCAACGAGGCTTGTGCTTCATCACCAAAAGCTTTTCCTGCTATTCTCTTAAATGCAACCAAGATTTTTCGCCACAAGGAAAGGGGATAATCTTGTCGAGGAAGGGTTTGCATGTGAGAGAGGAATGTTTGAGGAGAAAGGAAATGAGCTCTTTTTCAAAACTTAGGGGTATTCCATGCATGAAAACTCATTTTGAGGATGTTGACTGCTAAAATCATCATGAAGACCCTCGAATAAGGGGCGATGTGACCTTTGAATACCTTCCCTTCCAATGGAAGTACCCACATTCTCAGCACATTCATTACACCTGATCAATTGCATTGGATAAACTCTTCATCGTTGACAAAGGTATCAACAACATTGAATGTTTCCTCCTCGTAATCAACATAATTTTCCTCCATGAAGAGAAGATACGGATCATAATAAAAGAGTCATAAAGGTTATGACAGGTCCCTACCACTACAAAAAGTCACTAGCCGCCACTAACTCTACCAAAAAACCTTTACCAAACTTTAGAGAAGAGAACTTTCTGGATAAAACACCTTCGTAACTAAAATCATGAGGTCGAGATCCACTAGAAAGATGGTCGCCATTCACGATCTCTATCTTTGAACCCCATTTACTTATTACACTTTATTTCTATGATTGTAGATGAAATATGAATATATGAAACATTAAAAACAAGTCGATGAAGAAAACATTAGTTTAAATAATCAAAGTAGAATATCGCCTACAAGTGATGAAGAAATGACACATCCACAAAGCTCAAGTGATGACAACAATTCAAGTGACGATTGAAAATCAATATAATTAAATGTTATTGCAAGTTATATGTTTTGGAATATTTGTCTGTGAAAATCACGTACATTGTTTAATGTACCAACATAATGTCCCAATTGCATGAGGACATGTTACCAAGAAGTGTAATAATTACATATTGGTTGCATTTTGATTATTGAGGACCTTTACATTATCCATTTTGTATGATGATGGGTCTCTTATTCACATATAATAAAATGGTTTTCTTATTTTATTGCATTGTCAAATGTTGTAAAATGTTGCGTTGTTGATTAATTAATATATGGATGTTTTACATTGTTACAAATAAGAGAGGTGTAAATAGTTGGATAACACATTAATGCAATAATTATATCAAAACACAATAACAAAAATATAAAAATAATATTATAATAAAAAATATTTGATTTTGAGATAACTAATAGAAAATTTGTAAAAAAACAATTATATATATGTATATATATATATATATATCAGTGCAAAGTATTATTTTGAACTCACTAAAGGGTGTGTGCCATAAAATGGATGGTGTTTCATTTTTATCAATATGCATTGGTGCCTATTTAATACATATTAATTAAATAGAAGCAGGTGCTGACAATTGTGAAAAAACATCGTTAGTTTAAGCGACAAAACATACAATTAATTATATTTATTATATATCAGTGCAAAGTATTATTTTGAACTCACTAAAGGGTGTGTGCCATAAAATGGATGGTGTTTCATTTTTATCAATATGCATTGGTGCCTATTTAATACATATTAATTAAATAGAAGAAGGTGCTCACAATTGTGAAAAAACACCATTAGTTTAAGCGACAAAACATACGATTGATTATATTTATTATTTTAAGCGAGATAGCATATGACTAATCTCACCAATGATTTATGCATAATATACACACTAGTGTTTTATATAAAATACATGCACCAATGATTTATATATAATATACATACCAATGCTTTATATAACATATATGCACCAGTGGTTTTGTATATTTTATATGCATCGGTGCTTTAATTATCATATACGCATCAATTCTTAGTAACAAAACATGGTGCCAACATCTCAAATCAATTTATGGAAATTTCATTATGCTTTTGTGCACGGGGTAATACAGGAACCGATGCGACCATCTATAAGAAAATAGGGGTTTAATATTTATACGAGCACCATTGTTGCATAAAAAACAACATGCATTGGTGCATATAGTAACAATAAAGAACCGGTGTTTCATATAGTATAAAATACAGTATCAATGCGTAATATTTTTTAGAGCACTAGTGTTTTTTTATTGTGTGTGTGCAGTGATGCATGTTACTTAAAAACACATTAGCATTTGTTACATAAGAATGCATTGGTGTGTGTTAATTAAAACACAACGATGCATTTTTTACCAATAAAAGGGTCAACAAAAAAACCTCCACTACAACCTTCGCCCACCCAAAATTTATTAGTTATATTGAACATCTGCTAAAACCTCCACTTAGAATAGAAGAGGTTTTTTTGAATTTTTTTCCAAATCTTGTAACATTAAAAACCTCTACAAAAACCTCCACTAGGAGGTGTTCTCCTTGTAGTGCATCAAGTTGGCCACATGGAATATCAATGTTTTGATATTCGTCCTTGTGAGCATTGTGGAAATCATAACCATCTTTCGAACAGATGTTCCAAATGCAAGAAATCTGTAAGAGTAAAGAACCAGTATGGGTGGATCACTTATTGGCAATGGTCATCAATAGTCAAGAAGATATATCAGTCATACCGAAGAATTCATTCTCAAGTATTGACACATATTGTAGTGGAAATATTTTCATCTTCTCACCTTGTCCTTGATAGGGGGAATAACACCAATGATTGATCAATGATTGACAGTTAGGCTTCAAATTTCAAAGTCATATCAATCAAGCAGTAACAAGTGAGAATAATTTGGTTTGTGGTCATCCCAAAACCATCATATGGTTTGTGGTTTTTCTTAAACCTCCATTTAGTAGAATAATTACACCTTCTGCTAGATATTTTTTGTTCATATTAAACCTCCATTTAGTAGAAGAATTGCAACTTCTGCTAGAAAACAGTTTGTGTTTATCTTTAAACATCCATTCGAGAACACTTCCAATTAGCAGAATACATCATATTATATCCAATTCTAGATAAATTAGGAAATGTTCTAGGAACCATTGAGACTTAGATCCAAGTTCCAAGTTTTGTGGTCTACCTTAAACCACCACCACAATTTAGTACAAGACTTCAACTTCTGCTAGCCATTTGATTTTTGTTCATCCCAAAACCATTAGATTCAGAGAGCATATTCAACCATCAATAGATGCACACTTCCAATTTTCAGTCGTCCACTTCCAGATTTCATCTATCTTATTGAACTCACATACACACCTTCAAAATAGGGGGGAGGGGGCGGGGATATGTTGGAAACATAATCTGTAAGAGTTATGATATTATTGTATTATTCACTTGATACTGAATATGAAAAGAAACAAGTGAATATGAACACTCATCGAGATTCTAAGAGACCTCTTGGAAGACTAATCCAAAGTTCAATATAATGTATTTATAGATGTATCATATCAATGAGAAATACAATTCACACTCATCTGTATTTGTGCATTCTAACAGTTTGATGTCTAGATAAGAATTTTACCTTTCAGATACTTGAAAGAAATAAATTATATATAGTATTGATAACATCTTAAGAGATATAAATTAGAAACCATAGGAGAATATTAATTCTAGTAAGGACAACATTCATAACAAAATTGAATCAGATTGTCCAACCTATTAGACAATGTGCATGATTCTACCCATTCTATGTGTCTTATTATACCATAGGGTCTTCATCAATGAGAATAAGGTTGGATGGTGTGCCTTCAAAACCTTGAGCATGCTCAGTTTCTACCAGAGGGTCATTGTCATTATTCTAAGGGATAAACACTATGATGTCAATATCAAATATGCCTCTAAAAACTATTTCAATTTCTTTTTCCATTAGGTCCATTTGTGGGGGATGGCCTATTATTGTTGCCTTTTTTCTCCATAATCTGGGCTATAAAGGCTTTGTTGAGAATATAGAGTTTAGTGAGATTGAATATTTTGGTAACCATTGAATGAGAGAAACTTGTATCAAGAATTCAACCCTCAAATGCAGCTTCAATTTGGTCTTTAGAAAGATTCTTTCTTTTATGCAAAATCAAGTTCTGCAACAGGGCCATCTCTTTCTTCACTACAAGGGAAAAATATTTGTGGTAATCACTAGCTACCTTCATGCCATCCTTCTAGGATTTGGTTATACACCAAGGAGGCTTATGAAGGGTGTAATTTTTGGCATTTTTCCTAGAACCCCATCGGAGCCCTCTTTGTTGGACTCCAAACCCATTTCATTTACCCATTTTTGAGCTAGTTGAATGCAGCATGAGTGATAGAGACAACAAGAGGTCATGGAAGGGTGGTGGAGAGAGAAGAGGAAGAGGAAGGGCTTAAGGCACGAGATGAGGAGGTTCGAGACTGGGAGGAATTCCTACTCTATGAGAAAACCATTCTAGTATTTAAACTCAGCACTTAGTACTCACTAAAAGAAATTGATTTTGTTTTTGCACATTAGGAAAAATGCCACTGAACTCGCTATCAATGTATTCTAATACAATACCAAAAAGACACTAAAAATTTTAGAAGAGCACATAGCAAGAATACTCATGATCTAATGAAAAAAGGATCCCTGTTATATATCATAGTGAGTGATATTATCACAGTGCATAATGCATCCACACACAATGTTATTAATAGTTTAAATGCTTAAATTAGATACAAAGTAGATGATAATATAAAACTTTGAAAATAAACTTATAAGCATAACATGAAAATTTGAATGTATTTGTAGAATTTTAAAGAGTCACTAACTAAATAACGCAATGGATACACATTGGCCAAATCTATTACTTTTATACAAGAGGCAATTTTTCTCATAGAGTGGAAATTCTACTTTTGTACAAATAACTTTGGTCCACCACAAGGGACCATGTATGCTTATCTCTCCTGGTCTGAACATCATTAAAACACATAAATCATTGTAATGAAGATAGTTATTATCTTTTAATAGATCACTATTATCAATCAGCAAAAGGAGGATAAATACAAATTTAACTTCTATAGGATCTTCATAAGAAGATTTGCAAGTTGATCTTTGAATTTTATACTAGTCACTCGAATTCACTTATATACAAATATTTAAAAAAAATAGAAAATTCAATTATTGTTCAAGATTCTACCAAAAAAAAATCTGCAAGTAGATTTTTTTGCTCTTTTAGAACTCAAAAGAAATGTCTGTGGTTTTACTAGGAAGGTATTTTTTTCTTATACAAATAACACTTTTACTCTCCACCACAAGACACCATGCATACATCTCTCCAGAACACGTAGCAATAACACTTACCAACCAATGTAGAAAATATATATTTTTTCTATCATAATGAGCAGTAGTATTAGCAAGCTACATGAAGATAACCAACAATTCAATATCTGTGTAATCTGTGTCTTCTCATTAATCATGCCTAGTTAAGTGTGTAAGATGTCTCAAGTGAAAATCCATCAGGTGCAAATATCTCAAAGCAGGAAAGGGAAATGTTGAAGAGACATTATAAAATAATTTGAAATCAACCTTTGACTTTTGCACCCAATAATACTATGCACAATAGCAATTAACCTACAAATTGTATTCTCCATTCAATCTTGCATAATGCATCAATGCATCATACTATTGGTAGTTCAAATGCTTATAATAAATAAGAATCCATTCATGACATAATATAAAAGTGAGAAAAAAATGTAATCATAAATAACTCAATGTCTAGACTTTGCCCAACTTCATTCTATTATACAACTAGCATACCCCCAAAGCAAGGGAAAGGAAATGTTGAAGAGAACATTATAAAATAATTTTTTTTAAGTATGGTAGTTCATGAGCAACATTATAGTGACACATTAATCATTTGCATGCATAAAGGAGAAAGGAATAGTGAACATGTGAAAATTATTTAGGTCAAAGTATGATTGATAGTTATTTGTGTAACAACCCCTCTGTACGACATAAAAGTACTTTGGGAAACCGTAAGAGAATTTTTTATTTTTTTTTTAAACATAAATAAACATCATTGAACAAGTCGAACATGATAGTATCATACGTCAACAATACACATTCTATTTATTTCATTAAATGCACAACTAGATTTGATATCACTGATCGCATGAAGGATCTGCCACATCACATAAGATAACTTACAAGCTACCCACCCAACCTATCCTGCAAGGTTAGGACCTCCAAGACACATAATCAATGCTCAAGTCTAGGATTCATCTGATTAATTTTGACCATTTAAGGTCTCAATACAAGCGACTATTCTGAGGAACAAGAAAGTATCTAATTCCCGTAACTTAAATCTATTCAGAAATCAATTATAAATTCTAGCATTCTTAACTACAGTTTCTTCTACACAAAAAATCTGGTAATTATGTCACTTCTTCATATCGTCATTGCCTACTATTTCAACAATTCATAATTTGACTCATTAAAGGATTTAGGAAGTAATTCCATAAAATAAAGCATATCTTAATAGTAAAACAAAGGTCTTCAACTAGCAACCTGTTAAAAAGACAAATCCAGTCTTACACAATTTTATTAGAAAAAGTGTGACAACCCTACAAGGTACAACCTAGTATATAGGAATTTGGTTTACATCAATATTTAGAAGAGGATATAACAACAACAAAAATTTCTCAGCATAAGGTAGAAACCATAAGCCTGCTATGTACCCTTGTGAACCAATCAATATTGTGAAGAAAACCAACCTGCCACGGAATGAAATTTTGTTCTAGATTTAATTAATAAGATCTGTAAGGAACCTGAAGTTCCTCTTTTTGGGGTCACAGTGAAACACATCTATATCCAACTCCATAAGTACGTAGACAGGCTCCTTGAAATCCCAAGTTCACAAGGAACAGTTCTTGGTGTGCGTAGAGATCCTCTCAAGTCGGGAAGAGGTCTCTAACCTTCGGAACTATGAAGCTCAGAAGAGACAGTGAAAACATACACAGGGGAGGTGAAAGGTACGTACTCAATCAATTAGAATCCATATCTCATGAGGTATGTGCTATTGATCACCGAAGTTCAATTTTAAGGCAAAGCTTAGGAGGAACAACGTGTACAAGGTTCAAGAGAGGAAATCAAGAGTTTGGAATCCTTTCGAAGTAATTTAGTGGATGGGATCTGATCGTGAGGGGTTAGAATCCTCACAACCATTTGATCAGATGAGAGATGTGCACTCGTTAAAACCCAGAGACCTTCAGGCTTCGGCACTTCGGCAGACCCGAGTTATTTATCTTAAGAGAGCCCCAAAGTTTGAAGTTACGAAGTGATCTACACCATAGATCAATGAGTGATTTCCAACCATTGGATCCGCAAGCATTCAACGATTCGATGAGTTTGAGTTCACAATAGTTAAGAGTTGAAAAACCCCAAATCTCAAAAGTCTCGAAGTGAAGGACAGTCGTAGATTTGACGAACGATCACGGGTCGTTGTATCTATGAGATTGCGTTCTTCAAAGGTTCGGTAATTCGCTACTCCGGCACAACTAGAGTCAGTAGGTTTAAGGTGAAGGAACTTTCGGAGTCCCAAATTCTAGAGTAAATACTCACTGTCAAGGCTAGTTACATGCATCGGGGTGGATGAAAGTTGTTTGGTGAGAAAATTCTCAAACTCCCAGATCCTAGATTTAATCCTCACCATTGTCAAAAATTTAACAAGCATCGCTAGATCTGTGGGTTTGACCTTCAAAAATTTGGAGGAAACAAGAGTTGCAACATCAAAACCTCTGAAGCACAGATCCCCAGAGTTTCTTATAGTCGTAGATCTGAGCGAGGTGTGGGAACCGTTGATCCGTTAGTTATTCATAATTCGGCTCTCCATCAAGGTTAAGAGGTAATTGTTAAGGATTACGAATACCTCAAAGTTCCAAACTCCCAAGGTAAATGCCATTTGTATATCTAGTGACCGATCGAGGACCATTAGATATGAGATCCTTAGTCCTTCAGAGGTTCGGCAGTTCGGTGCTCCGGAGGAAAAAGGTTTGTTGTTGCAAAAGTGAGAAAACTCACGGAGTTCTGAACTCTGGTAGATTTCAACCGTTAAAATCAAGGAGAAAGTTCAGTCGTTAAATTAGTTTACTAAATTTTGACGGGAAAATCTGGGGTAGGGTTAACCTACAACAATTTGTCAACTCATCTCACGACTAGATTCGGTCGATCAACACTTCAGGAGAAAAGGAAAGTAGAAGTTTAAGAACCTCTGGAGCACTGAAGTGTTGGAGCTCTGTATATCACCCTTTGGTCAACACTGGGTTCTATCCCATGGTCACATTCCTAACTTGTTAAGGAAAATGGATAACACTCGGGAATGAAGTAAGTAAAAATTATAAGTGTGGAGACCTTCGCACAAACATCCCAAGATCCCAAAGTTTGAAATTAAGATACTAGAACAGAGATTCCTCGTTAATGATAACTTTGGTTAATCAAGGATTTAAATTAGAGAAACACAAAAATTTCGAATTAAAAAAAAACATCGAGAATCCATCATTTGAAAGAAATGAAATATTGTAAACCTAAACAAGAATTTATGGTACAAGTTCGGATCTAGTACACCTCTCGATAGATAACCCATCATTAGAATTGATTTGGATTTTAAATGAATTTCAACAAAGAAACTCATGGAATAATTTCGGAACTAACTCCACGGTTTACCAGCAAAAAAATCACTGATGAATTTCCAAAATAACCTCAACCAAAAACTTTGCTCACACATACTTCACTTATGGATGAAAATATAGACTTTAAACATAGACTATATACAGTAAAATTCACCTTTTACAATGAGGGTCAAACCGCTCGATTAGAGTACAGAAAACGTTTGAAATTACAGAGAGGATTAAATATAAACATTGTAATTGTTAATTGTTTGGAAACAAACGTAACACTTGGAATTCAAACCCTCCAATGATTCTACAGTGACTCATTCAATCTATTATACAAATACACGCGTAATATAAATGAATTCAGAATATAAAAATACCAGAACCCATGAATGTTGCATAGTGAACATGGCCTTCAAGTCTTGTGTTCCTTCTTTCCCTTTGCTTGCTAATCACAAATACTTCACCAGTACCTCCCAGCCAACGCTAGGGGTACTCTTCTTCCCCCTTAGACCCCCGAGCCGCAAAGGGGCCAAGCAAACAAACTAGAACACAATAGCTTCCAAGCTTGCCTCGCAAGGAAGAGCTTCTACTCTTTTCACAAGCCTGGAGTCCCAACTGATCTCAAAAGTAAAACACATTCAATCAAAAATTCGACAGCATAACAGTGTTTCCCAAAAATTTCGATCCCCTTCCCTTCTAGGTCATTTGTTTTATAGAACTCTTCCTCACGTACATTTGTCCCTCATGCATAATTCATTAATTTTTAATAATTCGGTTAAAGGATTATTCACCCATTACAAGTGCCACATTCCCCCTAGGTTGCACAAGTAATTTCTCTTTTATTTTTATTTAAAATCCACTTTTCCTCACATTTCCCCATGTGTTCCTACTTTTCCTCTTAGTTGTCTCTTAGTTCCCAATCCCTTAATTAATGGGTGTCTCCTGACTAGATTTTATTTAGAGTTGTAGTACGAGTCTTCTTCTAGTTATGTTGGGGTTGGTTGACTCAAATTCTATTCTATGCATAACCGATTCTCTCAAGTTGTTATTTATTTCTAAATAAAGATTCATTTTTAATAATTTCATGCACATAGGTGCATTTTACCAATTCTTTAGGTTTTTACTTCCTAACTCCTAACATTTTATTTCCTTCAAACCTTTCACTCATGTCACAATTCAATTATTCCTTTATTTAATTTTAGACTCTGACTTAGAATTCTATTAAGATTTAATAATCAATAATCTCTTGTTTAATTAATTATTTTAATCCAAAAAGGTCTAATCATTCCATTTTTTTCTAGGCCACCTATGTTTATTGAATCAGGTTTCAATTGTGTGATGTGCCCTTCAAGACATATCTTTGTGCTCCAAGGGTGACACTCACGTTGACTTGTTTTGGAAGCTTTTTCAACCCCTTGGAGTCAAAACTCCATTTGGTCAACCTTGTGAGAGACTAAGGGATTCTAAGGAATCGGGATTTTGCCTTATTGCACACCCCTTAGAAATCTTCATGAGCGATTGTCTCAGTATGCCCTCACAGCATCGTGGACCACCCAAACTAGGTAATCGTTAACCTATAGTTATGGCCATGGCGGGAGTTCTAGTAGGTTGTGACATGGATGTTTCCACCCCTCTCCCTCAATATCTAGTTTACTGTGTAAGGCCCCTTTACTCCTTATGTGAGTCGGATTAGCAAGCATTGTTAAGCCTGCATCCACTGACAAAAAAAGTGTCAAAAATCCATATGCATATATCATACTAAAATCCATTATACATCATGTGTGCATAATAATAAAATACTCAAACAATGCAATCCACTCCCTGACTCAATCTGGAGTCCAAGGAAGCCCTTTGATGCCACCAACATCCATAACCTGTCATGTGTCCTACACACTTAGGACGACTTGTCAAAAGAACTTGTCAACCCATATATATATACATCAATATAATAAAGAAGCTATAACACCTCAACATCATCATATATAACTCATAATCTAAATGAAATCACAATGTTCCATACCCAGGTCACTTGCAAGCAAGTGTCCTCAAAGAATAAGTCAATAATAGTATGCTCAGTAGAGAGGGATGTTACATACACCCCCTCTTGTTTTAAACTTCATCCCGAAGTTTTTACATTATATGTAAAAGAAATTAATTAAATGTATCTAATATATATCTATATGTCTAATCTATCAAACAAGTAAGAAAATTGTTGACGCGTCTCATATGCGTCCTCCTAGGTAGGCGAGTGTGGACTATAATTGTCCCACTGTACCTTGACTTGATCCACTGTTCGAAATTGTATTTGTCAAATGAGATGGTCCAGAATGCATATTGGATATGCCAAGAGAGAACCCTCAGCCGACACATACAAGGAACTCATGTTAATAACATGTGAAGGGTCACTAATATAATGTCTCAAAATGGAT